>WSYH01000439.1:86137-181137 GCA_036426205.1 Ascaphus truei
TGTGTCTGTGTGTCTGTGTGTCTGTGTGTCTGTGTGTCTGTGTGTCTGTGTGTCTGTGTGTCTGTGTGTCTGTGTGTCTGTGTGTCTGTGTGTCTGTGTGTCTGTGTGTCTGTGTGTCTGTGTGTCTGTGTGTCTGTGTGTCTGTGTGTCTGTGTGTCTGTGTGTCTGTGTGTCTGTGTGTCTGTGTGTCTGTGTGTCTGTGTGTCTGTGTGTCTGTGTGAGCCACATTGGTAATCTGTCACTGCGGTTATCTATGCCCTCAACGGCCTAAACACTCACCCTGGGGCAACTATAAGCTTCACTCACCCCTCTACCACCAACAAACCGAGTTACTTCTATTTAACCCCATCATTACCTTAGCAGTTAGCCACTTAGGTAATGAAGCTGGCCTGTAATTTTATTTTTATTACATACGATTGAAGCAGGGGGTCCCCGGAGCTTAAATGAATGCGGGTCAGCTCTGGAGACCCTTGGCTTCAATCCTATGTAGTAAAAATAATGTTTTTCTCCTTCGTATGCACATTGTTAAGCCGAGATCTGAATATGCAAGTTTAAGCTGCTATGTGCATATCAAAGCTACCTGAAGAGCAGTTCCTGGCAAAAAATGAGCTTCGACATTTTTTGAGCTACCGTACGGCTTGCGATCGGCAAGAAGCCATTTCCAAGCAATTTTGCCATGTTATCGAAGCTATTTTACATATTAGAAATGCAGTGATTTCTCCAAAGTTACATTAAGGAACTGCACTGACATACATGACCGTGCATTCATTTTCAAATTCATCTTTTAAAAAAGAAATGGTAAAATGTTACAGATTCTCCTTTTTTTTTAAATTTCATTACACACACATACATGTAGTGAGACTAACATTCATTAAACGTTTGCTGCGTGAATCAGGTCAGAATTGCATTAATATTACTGCATAGAAAAATTATAAATGTTTCAGGGTGTTGCTGCGCCCCCGTCTTACTTGCTCCGGTTCTCGCTAAGCACCCCCCACCTTGCATCCGCGTCAATTGTCGCTGCGGGGTCGTGACGTCAGGTGACTCGCGACGTCATTTGACATGTGATACCATGGCCCTGCGGCGTCACATGACGAGGCCCCGCAGCGTCATTTGCCGGCTGAAGCAAAGTAAGTGGAGTGTTGCAGGGGTCTCACGCGATCCCCCGGCATTTAATTTAAATGCCTTGGGGAAGAGTGCGAGGCCTCTGCAACCGCCCACGCCCCCTTCCCCCCCCCCCCCCCGAACAATCTCCCACCCCCCAGCTCGCGCACTGCTGCCCTCCCCCCCCCCCCTTTGCCCTCGCGCGCCGCACCCCCGGCGCTCCCCCCCCCCCTCCCCCCCCCCCCCCCCCCCCCCCCCCAACAGGTCAGGTTATAAGGATATCCCTGCTTCAGCACAGGTGGCTCAATCAGAGCCACCTGTGCTGAAACTGGGTTATCCTGAAAACCTGTTTGTGGGTCTTGAGGACTAGCGCTGAGAACCCCTGCTCTAAGTGTCCCTTACCCACCCTGATGATGGTTCCTTCGTGGACTGAAATAATTTTCTATATAGCAATAATAATTTGTTTGCTTTTAATTCATTTTTGTTTCCTCAGATAATTTCACCCAATGCAGGGGTGAATGTTTCGAGCATTTATACTTTTGTTATTAAAATGTAAAAACAAAAAATGGGTTAAACCTTAATCTTTTCGTGTATATGGGGTATTTGGTCAGTTTTACATCTTTGGTCAGAATTTCCCCCCCGGACATTAATTGCATGTAAAATCCAGTATTTGCTTGGCTGCATGAAGTTATTCATTGTATTATACATTGCTAAAATAAATATGTAAAACCTTAGGGTATGATGATAACGCAGGTGTCCTGAGACAGTGCACAAATAAATATCTCCAGTAATTGCTACAGGGCGATATTTCAACTTCCTGAAGACAACGGGGGGTCCATCTGACTTTCACATGGAATAGTGCTGGTTTTTTTTGTTTGTTTTTAATAGGCTAATTTCATTAGACGACGAGCAGCACAACAATGAATCTGGATTATCAGGTACATTCCTAATTGGAATATTTTATGTTTAGAAGTGTTATTGCCTTATATTCATTGGTAGGCCTCACAAGAACTGAAAGGGTTCAAGGTCAAAGCTACTGTAATAATGCAACACAGTACTTCTTAAACCTAGTGATGTATAATGTCTGTGGACTACTTATGAAAATCAGTGGAATAGTAAAAGTCACCATCTCATACCCATAAAGCAGCAGTTAAAGATGCCTTTTAAAAAAAATCATTCAATTCAGTAAGTGCATCAATACAATCTGCACACTGACAAGTGATTAGCTAAGTTGCCAATCAATCTGTTCTCCTGTGACTGATCGGCGAAGATTCAAAGATATGTCAGTGCAGCAGAAGAGGACCCAAGATGCAATGTTCTGTGGGGAAGATCATGTGAGAAGGAGCGCCTTAGTGAGTAAGGACACTGACTGGCACTGAGTTTGAAACAGGGGAACCTGGTTCAATTCCCAGTGTCTGCTCCTTGTGACCTTGGGCAAGTCACGTTATCTCCCTGTGCCTCAGGCACCAAAAACATACATGTAAGCTCCACAGGGCAGGGACCTGTGCCTGCAAAATGTCTCTGTAAAGCGCTACGTAAAACTAGCAGCGCTATACCAGAACAAACTTATTATTATTATTACTACTACTACTACCAGGTAGTCACTAGATACAATTGGTGCACTGCTAGAGAGTGGGCAGGGCTCAAAAAGGTGTGTGCCAGAGCCTGTTTCAGAAGAGGAAGGGGATGTGACTGTAAATGGTTGCTATAGAAACAAAACAAAAAATTAAATGCTACGAATATTTTCTCATAGTACAGAACTGATATAGAAAAATTAAAAAAAACATGTAGGATATTGCTTGAACTGCAGCTTTAAGATGCAAATGCTGCAATGGTACAGTAAAAAAACATTTTTATAACGTTTTTATTTATTCACTGCGTTGTGCATTTTATCCACGTCTGTATCAAGATGTTTTACTACATAGTCTATTCCTTTTTTTAAATCCACTGTTGCCCTGAACTGCATTACAATCCAGAATTATAAAGAATTTGTATTCTTTTTTTTCTTAAAAAAAAAGAAACAAAAAAAAGTTTGCACAGGTTTAAATATTGATCAGATGAAATCGGAGAACATGTAGTAAAATGTTAAACTGTATTTATTCCTTGAAATGTTGACATTTTCCCTAAATGTTTTCTTTCCCTCTCCATTACATTCCTAACGCTGAAGTCGACAAGGAAACCCTGTCTGCGTTTGAGGGTAACTGTATTCTGAGTGAACACTCATGTGCTATTTTAATTGAATACATGGGAGAAGATGGACCCGGGTTGGTACAGTGATCTATTTTCTGATGTTATATTTACTGTTCTAGGTGCACTCGATGATTTGTTAAATCTGAAACCCGAGGAGAAAATGCTGTATGAAGAAAGTGGTACGTTTTCTGGAAAGATAAAGTGATTTGCTCACAGTATTCAGACTCTGCTTTTGATAATATTGGTATTCATGCTTCTAATTTACAGGACCACTACTGAGTTCTCAGAAGTTCTCTCGCACTGAGCAGAAATTTGGAAGAGGGACTTCCGGTGGTGTAAAGATATTTACTATCTGCATAAAAAATAAAGTCCTTAGGGGAGAAATATTTTTAGAAAGATCTGTATGTGCATGTGACACACACTCACACACACACACACACTCACACTCACACACACACTCACACTCACACACTCTTTAGGCCATTGATTTTATTCTGGGGTTCTGTGGTCTCCATGGGGTGGGATGGACCTGGGACAACTCTCTTAGCTGTCCCAGGCCCAGCGGCACCCCACATAGTAGTGACCTGAGTTCAGCAGCAGTGTATGTGTGGGCTAAATTTAGACGACAGATACTTTATCCTATATTTGTACTTGCAGTATATTGATCCAGAGGAAGGCAAACAGAAAAACCCCAGTGAAATATAATTTAAGGAGATCTCATAAAGGGAAAAATAAATTCCTTCCTGACTTCAAATGTTACCAATCAGGTTACTCCCTGAATCAACATCCTTCCCATGTTTACTTATTTGGTATATCCCTGTATACCTTTTCTTTCTAAAAAGATGTCCAACCTTTTTTGGAACATATCTATTGTATCTACCATCACAGTCTCCATGGGTAATGAATTCCACATTGCAACTGCCCTTACTGTAAAGAAGCCTTTCCTTGGTTGCTAGTGAAATCTCCTTTCCTCCAACTTTAGGGTATGACCTGTGACGTTTGTACTGCCCTTTGGATGAATATTTCTTTTGAAAGCTCCTTGTATTGCCACCAAATATCTTGTAAAAATTCTTATAGACATACTCCACTTTCTGAGTGAACAGTCTTTTATTGTTGATCCATTATGTTTGAGAATTTAATCTTCCCAATCATAAATTGCAACTTTATCGAATATAATGAAAGTAAAAAATAAAACATTTCTCCATATCGCAGTTACATTTTCTTCCATCTTCAGCTATATATTTTGTAAATCATCTTGCGCAGCTCTGTAAATTTAAAAAAAAAAAGTAATGTGTTCAGTTGTATTTTAAATTCTCTGCCGTTACTTGCTAGGCCTCGGTCATGGTAAAAAATACCGCGCTGAGCCGTGCTGACGCTCATGCTCTCCTGCTCAAGCAGGAGTATTTTTGTGTTATGGCATGAGCGTTAGCAAGCGCGCTTGAGAGGCGGGTGGGTATCGGGGCTAGCGTGCCACGGCACCGACGTCACTGAGTGCCATTGGCTGTTGTCGGTCACGTGACCAGCCCTCCGCTTCCCTCAGCGCGAAAACTAAAATCTGTCGGGTGGAAGTCGGCACGCTTCCGCACGCCTGCGGAAGCCCCTGCTAAAGCTGCTCTCATTGCGGCTGCAGGGGCTCACTGACAAGCGTGAGCGCGGCTCAGCGTGGGCCAACGGCTAAGTGCTGACCATGCCCGCGGCCTTAGGCTCTTTGTACCGATTTTTGTTTTTTTATCTGTCTTTCTATTTCAATTGTTTCTTGCTAGCTAGGGTATGGTCAATTGCGATATAGAGTGTGTGTGTTTTGTGTGTGTGTTTGTGTGTGTGTGTGTGTGTGTGTGTGTGTGTGTGTGTGTGTGGTGTGTTGTGTGTGTGTGTGTGTGTGTGTGTGTATATAGACAGATATATTGATCTATTTAGATATTTATCTATCTGTGTATATCTTTCTGTATATACATATATTAATTCACAGCACTCCAAATGTAGAAAATTACAAAAAATTGATTGTATTCAATGCATCAGATACAAAATAAAAACTGGGCAGTGTTTCAGGCCATATAAGGCCCTTTCCCAGGCTCCTGAAACACCGCCCAGTTTTTAATTTGTCTCTGATGTTGAAAAATACAAAAGTAGGTTTATTCAATGCATTTGGAGTGCTGTGGACAGCTTTCTGTTTTTGTATTATCTTGATCTGGAGGTGAACCCAGATAGTCCAGCGTGCACCTGGTCTACAGCCAAATCTCTGTTCATTTCTAGATTTTGGATTACAGGAGTTCAGAGTTTAAATTCTGCTTTATTTTAATCAGTTTCTAAGAACTCACTCACTGACCCACGTGATCCTGATGCTGTGGATAAGGATGAAATGCGGCTTCTGAATGAGATTCTCGGTGCTTCTTCTTTAGAGGATGAAGACTTCAACAAAGAGTGGACTGCAGTGTTTGGAGAAGACATGTTCAGTGCCCATCCCATGAACTTAGAAGCTGGGGACCAGGAAAAAAGTGCCAATTCATCTGCAGGCTTCCTTCCTTCACAGCTCTTAGACCAAGACATGAATGACCTACAGTCTTCATTGCATGGCAAGTTGGCTCTGATCTATCCTTGCTGCGTTTTGTGGTATTTTTTTATATCATGCAGTATTATGGGGTGAAGGGAAAAACGGAGAGCCCTTAATATGGTCCTGTGAGTGAGGCCTCTAAAGACTTCCGTTATCTCTCAGAACCAACCATAGATGGATATCAGTCATTCGAAAGATGTTGCATCCTTTCTTAGGATCAAAGGACCCAACAGTAATTATAGCTCTTATCTTTTGCAAAGAGTTTTATCACCTAGTTCAGCAACTCCTGATGCTTAACCTGCTAGCTCAAGTAATAATATTTATACAGTGAGGAAGTCCCCCATGTCTCAACTAGTGTCCAAAAACTCATAAAACCGTGCTGCCGATCGTACGTACAGAATGTGAGGAGACGATACTTTTGCCATTCCAGGAATGGGGCTAGAATTATAAAAAATATCACATATGATGTCTATTTCCAACCATATGCATCCTTATGAATATTTTTGCTATGTATTTGCTTAATTATTATGTAGTGTTTCTTCTTATGAATTTATATGACCTAGGTACTAGAACAAAACCGAATACTGTCATCATTACATACTGGGATACTTATACCTACCTCATTTCCCATGATGTTTCGCTATAAATGTCACTATTCTAATCACCTGATTTAACATTTCAGTGCTGGGAATCTATTCACTTGTGGCAACAAAGCTGATGAAGTAGTCTAATGTCCTTTGTAGTTGCAACCAAGATGTGCACAATGACACCAGTCTCATGGTGTACCACCACCTTTGATGTATATGAAATTCAATGCACTCACAAAATAATGTGATTTAAAGATATAAAAGGGTCCTCCATGATGTGCCTGGATAGGATAGACTCCATAAGCCTGTCCCCTTACCTTTTTGGTATGTTTTTGGTCACAAGAATACTTTTGTAAGTGTATTAGATTTTATTTTATCTTATCTTCATTAAAGGTGCTACACCCTGTCGGGTCTGTGTACTTTCGTGTGTATAGTTTAATTGCTATGGATGCTGCAAGAAGGGAGGGAAGAACTTCTTAAGAAAAGAACAAACACTGATCTGTGGCCTGTTTCATGGACTGGTTCTAGTGAATGAGATTTACTCCGAGTGCATTTAGATTTTGTGGTTCTGAGAGATATATCAGAAGCTTTTTTCTTTTCTTTCTACTGCCATTATACGCATTGTATATTGAATTTACAGTTTTGATGGGTCCCTTTTACATGTAAAAAAACAAAGGAGAAATTAGCAGCCACATAAATTATCTTGCACAAGATAATGGAGAGCTGGCACTGTGCTGGTCTCTCACTTCAGGGGGCAGTCCCTGAACTGCAAGGCTTCATGTTGATTGGTACAACTGCAGTGCATGGGAGCTATTAAATGGTTTTATATACTTGTATTTATGCTTGTGCTGATCAGAGCAGATAGTCTGTTATGTGCATCTTTGCAAACCCTGTGTATTGTCTTGTGACACTGTGTGGTGCTGAATTACAGGCTGGGCAGCCAACAGTTTGAATTCTCCATCGGGGTCTCAGCCAGCTCCTGTTTCAAGTCACCTCAATTCAAATATTAACAAGACACCGTTGAAAGGTAATACGTCTGATTTTCTGTATTTCCAATTGGATTTGGCCATAAATATTCAATTTCTTAAGATTTATTAATGGTAAAAAAAAATGTTTTTTAAATGCAACCCAACCTCATTACTAGTTTATTTCCACATGAGTGGTACTCTGAAGGAGAAGTTATAAATTAGCAGCCAGTAGTGTTAACATTACAAGGTGGTGGGAATTTTCCATGAGAATTTCACAAATTGTTTTGTGCCATTAATCTACATCCTGCAGTCATTAGTTTGTACTGTGAATCATACTGTGAAATGACACTAGAAATGTCATGTTTTATTTTAAACCCATCCTGAGTCAGAGGAAGCTATCATCATCTACCAAACCCCTCTGTGGAGGCTCCATTGCCTACTTTTGGTTAAAAGAAAATGGTGGCACGTATCTAGCTAGAACTTCGCAAACATGGGATATATTATTAACAAAAGGACTGCAAAAGGACTGTTCATATTTTGTAGGATTTTGTGGGTTGTAGTAGTGCCAACATGCATCATGCTTGTTCACAAGCATAGGAATAACTTTAGGATAATTAGCAGTATAATAGATGTATATTCGTTTAAAGGAAGTGAAATTCATTGCAAGAGTGCGCTCTCCTAAAAGCCTGTATGCAATTCAGGAACAATACTCCATAGACGTTATTGAATTTTAAAAAAGACCAAAAGAAGCTTAAATCACATGTGATGTCTTATGTAAATGGTACTATACAGTGCATACAGTATATATGTAGGTGTGTGGTGTTAATTTGACACTTTTTAAAGTAACATTTAACATGTATATACAATAAAAGTACTATCATTTTTTGTCTCATTTATAAAATGTAACCTATATCATCAGACTCATATAAAATTAGTCATGAATATCAACTGATTTACTGTATATGCAACGATGGTTCTAGAACTGTATTGTAAGGTGAGAGGGCCTAGTTAAGAAGCATGTCCATGGATGTCATTGTGGGAACGGCCACTTAGTCTGGTATCTTACATTAAAATTAGCTCATTTTATTGTGAGATTTGTTTTTAGTGTCTTCTCCATCCGCACTGTCCTTTTTTGGAGCTGCACTGTATCCATTTACACCTGCAACATACCTTCCTGCTGCAGGCACTACCATCAGAGTCAAGGCAGAGACAATTGCTTGGCTAATCTCCCTCCCCTTATCTCTCTTTAGCCAGATATATGTACACACAAAGATTCTTATTTTCATCATTATTGAAAATGAATAAGTAATCTACACTCTTTGGGATTTTAATTCAACATTAATTAAAACTAATACATGATGGGGTTTGGTGGGGGAAACAACACCAAGAATCCAGGGTTCAATGGTCATTTCCTTTTCGTATTCATTTTTAAGGTTCAAATTCTGATTTGTCACCTGCAATTTTTTTCAGATGTTTCAAAGCATACGAAAGATCTGACTGCTTGGTTTAATCTCTTTGCTGATCTGGATCCATTATCTAATCCTGACGCTGTTGGGAAAACCGATAAAGAACATGAACTGCTCAATGCATGAAACTGCTCTCCTTGAAAGTAACTTGAACTCTCCAATCAACATCATGCTCATAGGCTTACTAGAAGAAGAAAAAAAGTATGCTCTTGTAAAAAATCTTTACGAATGTGCCATTACTGTACGTTGAAACGAAAAGATACTTTAGAACTATATCTGCTCATTTTATAAATATTGGATAAATAAATACCATAAGATGAAATACATATGGATTTCTAGATTGATTTACAATACTATGCCTGAATTGCTAATGAGCTGATATTTTAAATGAATTTCTATGGACCTATTTTTATAACACTTGTTATATAATTAGAAATCAGGTCATTAAAAACGCGGCCCAACTCTGCGTGTGTTTGGTTGACCTTCCTGGCATTTAATAATGTACGGTTGAGGTCTAATAGAGCTTGTTTTTTTCTTTTTATATCAAATATATATATAGCTATTTATTAATCTTACAGGAGAGAGGTGTAATAAATTGCACTATGTAATACCTAACGTTCTCAAGTGCATTACTTAATTTGTTTATTGCCCTCTGCAAAGTGCAATCTAATCCATGAATTTACTAAATGCATAGAGCATTAATTTCATAGATTAGAAATTTATTTCCATTCATAATTACACAAGCATTTTTGCAATGTCATTACAGAACGAATTTAATAAAATGGGTTTTGACAAAGCGTGATTTATTTGAGTGTGCCTATAATGCCATTGATGCTACAGTCCACTCCTTGCTCTAATTCCTCAAATGGGTGGCAGTCAAGCAGGGGTATAGCAGTTTAGAGCTGAAGAGAGTACAGTCATGGGAATTGACAAGACCATCAGTGTCATGGCAGTAAAACTTCTTCTCTGCATGTTGTTCAACCTATTGTGTTCTTTAGCCAGTGGTTGGAGATGGCAGATACTGTATATAAGTGTTAGTTACCACTATGAATAATGCTTCAGTGACATGTTAAGAAAGGGGCTCTAAACTTGTGTGCTACATACAGTGCATTTTCCTAACCTTTGTCTCCTGCCCAGGCAATCTATAGACACCTGATGAATGAGAGAGGATGTAGAGAGCTCTAGGGTGCACTGAACATGATTAACCTTGCGCATTTCTCTGACGTTCCAGACGCAGGCCCATTTTGTGAAGCGGAAAGTTTGTGCATCATACTTTTTTTTTTTTTTCTGCTCCAGCCTTGTCACTTTTTTGAGCGGCTTTCATCTGCAATTCTGTTTGCACGTCTCCCTACCCATTCTTTATTTTTGTGTACCCAACGTCTATGCAAAATAGTCTCTGACCTTGTCAACCTGGTCCCAGCATTAGCCAAGCATGAAGCAGCATTTGATTGCTCTGTTCTAGGTTCTGGTGGGCTGTCGCTCCAGGCAGAGTTCAACAATGCTTTGGCCACTAGTCGGGTACATTCAGTAATTCACCTCCCAGAGGGTCTTTTCATTTTGAGCCTTTTCTGTTGAAAAATAACATCCAATTGACAAAAAAACTACTTATTGATTTGGCTGGTATTAACCATTCAATTTAAGAAGGATACAAAATATAAAGACTAGATAAATCTAAATTCTTTAGTTAAATTGGAAGCAATGTGTTTTACTTTACTAATAATTGAGCCCTTTCCTTTGGGTAAATATGGTGGTTTTTACGGCTTTGCACCAGTTTTGCATCCAGGAGACTTTACTAAATAACGCCCTGGATGTCTGTTTACACTTTGCCATGTACTATATTAAAACGTCTCCTGATTTTAGTCCATGCTGCTTCACCCATTCTGGCAATATGTGACCTGATAAATGCTGGAGGTGGTTCTGGTTGCTAGTTTTTTTTACTCTATTACTAGAATAATCAGATTGAACATATCAGCAGGGGCTGTGTGCTTGGCTTATAACCAAGGAATCTGATTGCAATATAAATACTCGCGTAGATACAATTGTGACGTAAGAAATGAACCTCCAAAGGGCAACATATGGGAACAAAACTATTTAAATGAACAAGTACGCTAGAAAATGTCTGAATTATTGTAACAGGGTGGCTTTGGTCTGTGGGGGGGGGGGGGGGAGGGGGAGTTACATTGTCTGTGTTTTCTCTTAAGGCTGCGTCCATAGACATTTCTCCTGCGCAGAGGCTGAGGGAAAGCGGGTGCTTTCCCTGGCCATGGTAAGCATGCTGTCCGTGGGCGTGCCAATGACGTCACGGAGCTGGTTCGCTCTCATTGGGCGAACCGCTCACGTGGCCACCCTATCGCGTGAGATATCAGGTTTAACTGATTTCTTGCGCATCGCGCGCCCCCTCCTGCCTGCATGCGCACGTACACTGTATGTACGCGAACACTGCCTTAAGACATTCTGTTCGCTCAGGGTGCGGACGCGTCCGCACTGTATGGGCACAGCCTAATGCTGCCAGTAGTTAACAGTATGCTTCGAGAGGGAGTTATTCAAAGACTTGAAATGTAGAAACGGACTTCATATTTTTACCATTTGGTCCACTTAATCTCACTGTAAAACATTATCCCCTACTTTCCTGTTGGCTTATTTACACTTGCACGACTTTAGCCTAATGCTTTATTGCGTATTGCAACTACAGGTACATTTTGATTAACTGCAATTAAGACTGAGCAGTGCAGTCAATTTTAACTAAACATAGTTTGAGTATTTGTACAATTACATCAATATTTTTTATTTAAAAAAATACAACAAAGCCCTGTCCATTCAGGCATCAATAACAAACAAACCAACAAAAAAAAAACTGTCTTGCCACTCTTAATTTAATGATTTCATATGTTAAAGAAGCAATCCAAGACGGGGGGTTTTTTTTTAATACAGATTTGCAGTGGTTCTCTGGGGTTGAACCCCATTAATTTCAGCTGTGGGGTCCTCCTGCTTCCAGAGATCACTGTTCCTGCAGAAGCTTGGGTGAAATGTGTTAAATAGATTTCACTAGCCCGAGAGAGTGGTGATGGTGTCTGAGCAAGCCCAGCTGATCCAGCACCCGGAAGAGCCGTCACCAGAAATGACGTGGAGGATCGGCGAGAGACGAAACGGGCAGAGGCGAGCGAGGACGTCACAAACTAGGATCACCATCATTGCTATTTGCTTTGCACATTTAATAGGTCAAATGTGAGTGCACATTTTATGTTTTCTTTCATTGTATATTAATGGGATGTAGACATACTACAATATCCTTGATATTTCTTTATTTGAGACACACCAGGGAATTAAAAGACTGGGAGTCATAATAAAAGGTACCATATCTCTGCTCCAATCAGCGAAACCGTGTTTGTAATATGCGGATTACTTCTGGGGAACATGAGTGAGATAAACTTACATAGATACATATAAAGTTGTCTCAGTGTAACAAGTTCATTTGCACTCTATTCATTCCATATTGCCACAGTGAACATTTGCCTGTGCAAACTCTGTCGTCAAGGTGTTAAATAAGACAGAGGGAATACCTGGAGAAAATCACGCACCTCCCCAGGCTCAGGTCATCATGTTTACAAACATATCAAATATTAAACAAGTTTCAGTTTTGTGTATTTAAAAAAAATTAAGTCTATTAATTGTACCTTTGGTCCATTAGAGACTGTACTTGTAAGTATCTGCATTCCATTGTGTGTTCGGAATCACATCTGCAGCTACGTGTATGGTATATGGCGATCTAATAAACTAAGTGGGATGCACCTGTATATCTGTATGGATATGTTGTAACTAAACGAGTAATGTCTTAACTGAAGCAAGCTTTAGTCAGCTGACAATAAATTACATACTGCCAGCAAAGGACATAACTGATTCATATCAGGATAGCTGCTAGAGGAGAAATGTATGGATTGTATTTGCATAGACTACATTTTAATGACAATCATAATGAAAATATCCTCATGTAACTTGTATTGACCATGAGATTTAATTTGAAGTGTTTACTCATGCTAGAAATGATTCACTTCCATTTATGGGGTAGATTTCTGGCGATGTTGTGGAACCTGCAATGAATAAAAATGGATGGTGTGTAGGTTAACACAATTTTATTAGCTGTTTAGGTTGTTGTAAGACTTTATTTCTTTGTGCAACAACTAATGTAGCGCTAATTATAACCAGCCAGGCTCCACAATGTATTCAATGTATCTGACAGTTAACTGTGAAACCTACATATAAACATTTAAAGCAGAAATGTTAGTGTATAGTGCGGTTGAGGAGTCTCCAGTGCGAAACAAGTTAAATATCTTGGGAATCAGGGGATCCTTAGAGATAAATTAGCATTATGTGCCAGTCTTTCTGGACCCTTTTATGAAATAAATATTTCAACATGGCTGCTCTCAAAGCCACACTCCCACATGCTAATGTCAACAGAGCATGACATGGCATCTTCCTATTGGATGACCCTGGCAACCATCTTTCCTTTTACCAGCACATAAAAAGGTAAATATTTTGGAAGCCATAGCGTTCCTGAGCCAGGAATTATGATCCTGCCAATTTCCAAGTTCTGATGCCGCCAAAGCAGCAATCCTCACATTATTCTTTTATGTTTTCCAGTTACTGTATGTGGGGAGTAGTTCCCTACCATCCCTATATAATAATAATTATATAACTATTTTTCAGCATATTTAGTGGGGTACAGAGAAAAAATGAAACAAGGCAATAGGTACAATAATCACCTTCGAACATTGCAATTTCATGCATATAATGATACTTGGTGGTATGTAGTAGGGAGAAGGAAGACCACACAGGGAGGGGAGGGGGGGGGGAAGGTAGTAAGAGCCAGGGGTAGACCTGGTCTACTCGCCTCGGGCTCCACCAGAAACCACCCATTACAATCCTCACTGGACCCAAGGCACACGTTGACCCGGACTCACTGCTGCTAATTATAACAGCGTTAGGGCCACATCGCGTTGTTCTGTCCCTTCAGCCATGGTCCTAGATTCTTAACACACACACGCCAACCTTACCCGTCGCAAAATAATGACGGGTTTCACTTTCTCCCCCCCACCCCCCCAACTATCTTCAACTCACTCCTCTCCCTGCCTTCTCGCCACCGTATGTCATTTAATAATGTACCTTATGATATCAATTCTTTCTGCCGCTCCTCCTGCATTCTTGCTTTTTCCTCAGCTGTGAACTGACACTTAGTCTGTCTAAACTTTATCGCTATCTGACTGGTCATATTTGCCACCAGGCTATGTGCATTATGAAGTCACCAATAAGCTGTGTGCGCATGCAGGTCTGTATGTGCGAATATACCATGGTAGTCTGGTACATCCTTTATTTTAGATGAAATAATTGACATTAACACATGACTGCTAAAAGACCTTTGTTTTGCATATATGATCAATAAATATTGACAGTGCAGCTTCCATTGTGCCACCACCCCTGACTTCCTGCTTCTAAAATCTTTACTTTAACTGCATAGTTACTTTCCACATTCTTAGGTTTTTAACAAAACCATTACTGAACACACATTTGATGTACTTTATCATTGGGAGAAGGAATACAGTAAGTCCAGCTATACTATGTGTAGGGCTGGACTTAGACATACACAAAAAGTGTGTCAAACAATTACACATTAAAAGCAGAAGATAGTTTGTTCTATGAGATTTATTTTTATATTACACAACACAATCCAAAACCTACTAATATGTATTTATTAACAGCGAAATACAAAAAATAAAAGTTGCTGTTTTTGTCAAACTAAGTACCCATGAGTTTGTTTTTTCGCAACACAATTTTCTGAACATATGCATTTATTTATTTCTAGTTTGGCTTTAGAACCAATTAAATGGATTTTTTCCATCTTCAGGGAAAAGGTTGCATCTGTTGTTGACTTCTCTCGAATGAGTGATCGAAAACACACATTCATCATTAAATGGGTCACAGGCCTGTAACTATGGCAGCGTGATTGCATATATTAGGAACAGGAGTGACCATATATTGCTTAGTAAATTGTAGACAAAATGTGCTAAAGGATTCTCATTTGGATACATTACAACGACTGGAGAATGGACATATTAACAGCAAGGTTGCTACAAGACATGGCAGTGGATTTAACAGCATTGTACGATAATGTTCTTAATGCAAATGGGAGAGGGAGGAGAAGAGAAATAATCCTTTTGGGTACGTGCACATCTAAGTAATTTTCTACTTGAAAAACTGGAACACAATACAATACCCGAGTTCAGTACATCGAACAACATCAAGAGAAACATTGAAAAGTATGTACACAGGCAGATTTACCAATCGGCCCGGGCCAATGGCGGCAGAATTTGGGAGGCGGCATGCCGGCTTGCCGCGTCACGCATGCGCGAGGGGCGCTGGCAACTTCTGTGCATGCAGCGCTGGCCGGCAACGTGTTGTCACGTTGCCATGGCAACAGGGGGGCAACATCCGTTAAGTGCCTAAGGGCTCCATTTTTTTTTTTTTTTCAAATCCGTTACTTTTACAGGATCTAAAAGCCAAGAAACAAAGGCAATTTCACACAGATTCACATGACTTCAAGAGTAGTAAACACTTTAAAAAACCAGTTGACAGTGAATCCGCCACAGACTGGGAATATTCCGACTGAGAAGTAAAGTACCAGCAGACGTAAACAAATATTTCCCTCCTTCTACATCAAACTTATTTTTTAGAAGAGCGCACCCATGGATATTCAGGAGGAAGAGCGGGATGGGAAAGGGTCGTATTAAGAGATCGACAGATTTGGGCTTTCCGACCGAGCAGGAAAAGGCGAAGACGTTACTAACCAAATCACCATATAATAGACGATAAAACGCGGATAATTGATCTTACTGTCCCTCCCCTTAGGTTAAAAAGATAGTATTGAAAAAGAAGAAATCCTTAGACCAAGCATGTCAAACTTGCGGCCCGCCACGAATATTTTTGCGGCCCACCCACAACTGCCGTGTGCGGCGGCAAGCGCGTGGGCGGCGATTGCAAATTTTGACCGCGGGAGTAGCGAGCGCAGGTGTGGAGGATGCGACGAGCACGGCCGGAAGGAAAAGCTGGCCTGCTGGGACTGGAGTCGGACGGTGGCCGGGCGCAGTCATCCTGCACTCGTGCCATGTGTGGGAGGACAGCGGGGGCGGAGCCAACACCCCGGCGGAGATAGCTTCAAAGATGTCTGTGAGACTGCCTTCTGCCTCCTGCCTGGAATAAGGTAAGGACAAGGGGGGGAGAGAGGCCGAGATGATCATGGGGGGGGGGAATATGATGATGGGGCATGGGGCAGGGGGGGGGAATATGATGATGGGGCATGGGGCATGGGGGGGAATATGATGATGGGGCATGAGGAAGGGGGTGAATCTGATGATGGGGCATGGGGGGGGGGAAATGATGATGGGGCATGGGGGGGGAATATGATGATGGGGCATGGGGGTGGGAATATGATGATGGGCATGGGGGGGGGATATGATGATGGGGCATGGGGGGGGAATATAATGATGGGGCATGGGGGGGGGTGAGAATATGAGATGGGCTGGGGGGGGGAATATGATGATGGGGGGGAAATATGATGATGGGCATGGGGGGGATATGATGATGGGGCATGGGGGGGGGGAATATGATGATGGGGCATGGGGGGAGGAATATGATGATGGGCATGGGGGGGATATGATGATGGGGGGGATATGATGATGGGGCATGGGGGGGAATATGATGGGGCATGGGGGAAATATGATGATGGGGGGGTGGGAATATGATGATGGGGCATGGGGGCCAGCCTGGGCAGATAAAGATGGGAGGCAGGGGGGGAATAGATGAATGGGGCATGGGGGCCAGCCTGGGCAGATAAAGATGGGAGGCAGGGGGGGGAATATGATGATGGGGCATGGGGGCCAGCCTGGGCAGATAAAGATGGGAGGCAGGGGGTGGGGAATATGATGATGGGGCATGGGGGCCAGCCTGGGCAGATAAAGATGGGAGGCATGGGGTGGGAATACGATGATGGGGCATGGGGCCAGTCTGGGGAGTGAGATCAGTGATGGGGGGGAGGTGGGGGTATTTTTATATGTATTGGGGAGGTGGAGACTATTTTTTAAATGTTTTGGGGAGGTGGGGCTATTATTTTCTTTAAAATGGATTCGGGGGAGTGGGGGGTATTTTTTTTTACAATGTATTTCGTAAGGCTGTGGGGTACTTGTTTTTGCTGATTACGGGTGGCGTGGGGTTACTTTTTTACCCGGATATTTTTAGCGGAGAGGTGGGGGTAGTATCATTGTTATATGTACGTGTCGGGAAGGTGTGTGTGGGACGGGGGGGAATAGGGTGTAGGGTAGTGGTGTGGCGGGGGAGAGTGTGTGTGGGCGGGGGAGCAGTGCTTGTGTGTGGGGGGGGGGAGAGTGTGTGTGGGCGGGGGGGTTGAGAGTGGTGTGTGGGGGGGGGCAGTGTGTGTATTAGTGGCTGTGGGTGTGTGTGGATCAAGGCTGTGTGTGTGTGTTGTGTATCAGTGGTGTGTGTGTGTGTGTGTGTGTGTTGTGTATCACAGGGGCTGTGGTGTGTATGGTGTTGTCCGTGTGATCAGGGCGTGTGTGTGTCGTGTATAAGATGGCTGTGTGTGTGTGCTGGTATAGTGCTGTGTGTGTGTGTGTGTATGTGAGGACCAGCAGGGGACTCGTGTGGGTGCTGTGCTTGGTCAGTGTCTTTGTTGGTCTGTCTTGTAATGTATGTAGGTAAGTGGCTGGGTGCGTCCTGGAAGGGTCAGAGAGAGAATGGAGGGGGGGGGGAGGGGAGAGGGAGAGGGTGGGAGAGAGAAGAGGGGGATTGAGAGAATGGGGTTTGGAGGGAAGGGAGAGAGAATGGCGGGGAAGTCGAGAGAGAATAGAAGGGATTGAGCGAATGGGGGTGGGGAGGGAAGGGAGAGAGAATAGGGGGAGAGAATGGGAGAGGGGTATTAACGACATAATGAGAAAATGGGGGGACAAGGCGCTAACAGGGGGGTCTGCGGGGTGGAGTTCCCGGGCCCGGTGAGTCAGTCAACCCCCCTCTCTCTCTCCCCCTCTCTCTCTTACGATCCCACCCTCTCTATCTAACTCTCCCCACCCACTCGCTCTCTCAATCTCCCACCCTCTCGCGCCCACCCACGTCGCAAACACGCTCTCTCGCGCTCCACCCTCGCGGCTCTCCACACCACGCTCTCCCACACTCGCCACAACCACTCGCGCCCATCCAACGCGGCGGCGGCGAGCCCCACCACCCCGCGGCGCGCGCACACACGCGCCACCCACCGCGCGCACGCGCCCACACGAGCGAGCGCGAAAGCGACAACGAGCACGCGCCCACCCGCGCGTGCGTCACGCGTCCATACCCGCGCGCGAGGCGCGACACGCGAACACCCGAGCGATGCGCGGAGAAGGAAAAGCGCCCACCAGCGCGCGAGCGAGAACGATGTACCAAAAACGAGCGCGAGGCTGAGCACGCGAAAAAAAGAGAGAGAGACATGCAGATGAAAAAACTAACCAAGCAGAGAGAGCGAGAAAAGAGAAAAAAAAGGGAGAGAGAGCACGAGAGAGAAAGAGAAAAAAAAGAGAGAAATTAAGTCGAAAAGAGCGAAAAAGCGAAAGAGCAGACAAAGAGAAAGAGAAAAACGAGAGAGAGAGAGAAAGAGAAAAAAAAGAGTAGATAGAGCAAAGAGAAAAAAAGAGAGAAGAGAAAGAAGTAAAAGAAGAGGAGAGAGAGAGAGAGAGAAAAAAGATGAGAAAAAAAGAGAGAGCAACAAAAAGAAATAAAAAAGAGAGAGAAACAAAAAAGGAGCGAGCAAAAAAAAGAGAGAAAAAAAAAAGAGGAGCAAGGACAAAAAAGAGAGAGAGAAAAAAAAGAGAGAGAAAAAACGAGAGAGGACAAACAAAGCGGAAGAGAAAAAAAAAGAGTAGAGAAAAACAGAGGAGCAGGAACCAAACGAGAGAGAGAAAAAAAGAGAGAGAGAAAAACAGAGGAGAAAAACAAAGAGAGAGAGCGAAAAAAGAGAGAGGAGCAAAAAACCGAGCAGTCAGAGAGAAAAATAGCGTAAGCGAAAGCAAAAGAGGATTATGCGAAAAAAAAGAGCGCTGAGCAAGCACCAGAGAGAGCGAGGGAACACAACCCTCCTCTCCCACCGCCCTTCTCCTCCCACCATCTCTCTATCTCCCACCCCATCTCGTCTGTCCCCCTCACCGCACCTCTCTGTTTATCTACCTTGCTACTACCTCGCCCGGCCCGCCATCCCCCCGACTACACCGAAATACCTATTGCTTTCTTCCAGATCTGACTCTCAAGTTCTCAACGGGGGGGTCCAACGGAGTCAGGTAGGGAACACCTCCCCTCCGAGTATGTACCTTGAGGGACGGATTCACGTCAAGATCCGCGGCGGGATTGGGCTTTGGAAAATTGTGTAAGAGGGCGACACATCCATGACACTGGTTAATGGGTCAGGAAGTCATTAAGATCTGGCTTTTTTTTTTTTTTTTTCGGTGAGGTTCATCCGACACACACCAACACACACAACCACACCACACACACACACAAACACACACACACACACACACAACACACCACACACACACACACACAACAACACACTACACCACACAACACACACACACCCAACAACACGTTACTTATCGAAATAACCAAGTTTCTATGAAAATTTAAGTTTTTGTTTTTGTGCGGCCTCCACCTGAACTTAAACCTTGTTTAATTTGGCCCTTGTTAGCATTTGAGTTTGACATGCTTGCCTTAGACTATATCTAAATTTGACTTATTGGAAAATACCAAGGATCTGAACCTGTTTACTCGCAAGCTAGCACTACACAATATTTTCAAAATAAAAGATAAACACATTGAGAGCTTTAGTCTTTCACAATCTTGATTGCCAAGATATAAAGAACCTAAACTTCCTAAATTCATTGCTAGATTAAAATGACAAGGGACCAGGGGAAGGTCCCTTCACCACTCTAAAACCAAGGAGTGGGTTCACCCCTAATTTAGGAGTTAGCTCCTACTGTACATAGAGACCTTTGTTGGCCGTGTCAACAGATCTTTGAAAAACTATCTACAGGCATACCCCGCATTAACATACGCAATGGGACCGGGGCATGTATGTAAAGCGAAAATGTACTTAAAGTGAAGCACTGCCTTTTTCCCACTTATCGATGCATGTACTGTACTGCAATCGTCATATACGTGCATAACTGATGTAAATAACGCATTTGTAACAGGCTCTATAGTCTCCCTGCTTGCGCACAGCTTCGGTGCAGATAGGTAGCCAGTATTGCTGTTTAGGGCGTGCTGACAGGCGCATGCGCGAGCTATGCTATTGCCTATTGAGCGAGATGTACTTACTCGCGAGTGTACTTAAAGTGAGTGTCCTTAAACCGGGGTTTGACGCTGTGTTGCTATGGAAATGCTTCCAGCTGAATCACGGTAAGTTGAGGTTCCAGAGGCCTCACGCGATCCCCCGGCATTTCATTTTAATGCCTTGGGGAAGAACGTGGGACCTCTGCAACTGCCTGCGCCCCCCTCCCCCACCCCCCCCCACTGAAAAATCTCGCACCCTCCAGTTTCTGCACCCACTGTGGAATTCATGAAAGACCTTAAAATCATGAAGGAAGCACTAGCCAAAAAAGTGAAACGATGATGAACTTTTAAGTTGATGACAGTAACCAATCCCACCATATCCTATAATTTTGGATGATAAAATACTCTTAGCCAGTCTTGATGTAGAGGCCCTATACAGAAGAAGATATAGGAGCCGTCAATCACTTTCTGCTCTCCAGAAGTCTTGATTGCCATCAACATCACTTCATTACCAATTTGCTACAGTTCCTTCTCACTCACAAAACTACTTTGTTTTTTTTATGGCAAATATTACCAATAGATCCAAGACACTGCCATGGGCACAACGTGTGCCCCTACATACGCCAACTTATATTTATGTGGTGGGAGGAAACCAGGGTATTCACTGGTCATTTACAGCAGTATACAAAAGGATAGACCTCTGGATTAGATACATTGATATTTTTCTAATCTGGAGGGGTACGAAAGAGGATTTTAACAATTTCATAAAAATACTCAAAACAGATAGTTGTAGGATTCATTTTGGATCTCACAATCATGAAAAACCTAGATGGCACCCTGGAGACTATTGTTTTCCAGAAAGTTGTAACCACCCACAATGTTCTCCAGTCAGATCGCCACCACCCAAATCCTCTGGTTAAAAGGTATCCTAGTGGGACAATATCTCCGTTTAAGATGCAATTGTTTAACCGAAAGCAAGTTTAAACATCAAGCAGACTTAATGCAAAAAAAGATTGAGTGTGGGCATAGTAGAAAGCTCTTGAAAAGAGCACATAAGACTGCTCTGAATATATCCAAAGATACTCTACTACAAACCACCAATACCAATGTACAATCTCAGGAACCAAATATCAGATTTTTTGGTACAGACAATGAGACATGGAAACAGATTAGAACAAGTATGCAGAAACATTGGCACATTCTGCTCAATTATCAGGATCTAACAAGCATCCTCAAACCATACCCAGCTATGGTATGGAAACGAGCTAGTAACATTAGGGATCATGTGGTACACAGCCATTTCTGTAAATAAAAAAAAAACAAGACAAGCAAATGGCTCACAAAACAGACAAAAGGATCGTTCAGACGTGGATCATGTAAAGCCTGTGAATATATGCCCATGAGTAAGGAGTTCAGTAATTGGAACAATTCAACATTTTTTTACTCTTGATCAATTCAATTGTAAGTCTTTAGGAATGATTAATATGGCAACATGCCAATATGGCCTCAAATACGTAGGCAAGACCAGAAGACAGCTTAGGCGACGAGTCCTTGAGCACGTTGGATCAATTAGAAATGCACTAGACCAATTTCTAAACATGTTCGGGAACACTCAGGGAGTACAGTACTAAGGTATTGTCCTTTCAAGGAATTGATCACCTCATGCCCAGTATAAGAAGCAGCAACTGGGATAAAATGTTTCTCCAACGGAAACCAAGTGGATTTTTAATCTACACACATTATCACCAAATGGTCTAAAATGAGGGGTTCATGTACTCCCCTTTCATTGGCTGATCAATATATTAAATATTGTCTTTGAATTAAGGATGAGCCTTTGAAAGGGGTCCTGCCAACAACGCCTCAATCTAAATAAACCTATTTGTCTTCTATGATAATAAATAATCTCCTCCACATTGCTGCACTGAAATTGTAGATTTCCCTGCAGTACTTTGTCATTGAGTCTTATCCTCTGTTTCTATAATGACAGGCTACAATGTACATCTAAATTTTACCCTTCAAAACAGGACCAATGCGTCTGCTAATTTTGTTATAATTATAAGATGGCATCAGAGGAAGACATCAGCACAGTGATTGAAATATACCGATCCTGAAGTGAAACTTTATCGGCTGGCACTCTAATTTACCTTCACAAATGAAAACAAGTGCAGTATTACCCTGCCAACAAGACTATAAAAAGCCCCTTTCATCCCCACTGACGCATCCCGGAAGAAGCCGCAGTGGCGGCGTCACATACGTCGAGTAGCATCACGTGTCGCTTCGGACGCAAGCCGCAGGTCCAGTATTACCAGGGGAGAATGGTTAGCGTAAACGAAATATCAGGGGAGCGTCAGTATCTGAAATAAAATAAATAAACTACCATAGTGCATAACGTTACAATAAAACATTGAGCAGGTAGAACTCCATAGGAATATGCTAGATTATATATCAAGCATCAATCATAAACCAGGAGGTTGGGAGAAAAAAGAAGACCCAGTAGAGAGACACACAGCCAAGATTTTAAAATGCCAAAAAACACTTTATCCGACAATGATAAAAAATCAAGGCTTACAGGATACCAGATGGTATAAGGCGTTGGTTTTAGAGTGATCTTAATGCCGAGTCGCGACCTCGGGAAGCCCCCTCACACAACCGCCTCATTCACTGGCTCCGTCCTTGCTGCTAGTCCACGCCGACACGTCACTTCCGGTTTGCACGCTGGTAGCTGGCGTCACCGGAGCTGCTGCTGCAGACTGTAGCTTGTCTCCCTCTAGGATCTCACACTGAGGGTTACGCTCTACGCGTTTCGCCGTGCAAGTCGACGGCTTCGTCAGGAGTGCTTTAACCCTAAGAAGGCTATCTTTATATACCCTCCATTATTACATTGACCTTTTCTCCCATTGGTCTAAATGTAATTCGATCTAAATTGACTAAGTCACTAATTGCCCTTACATACAATTTAAATCGTACACAAAGTTTATACAATGAAATTAAAATACAATGTTTAATATAATCAATTAAAAAGACTTCATTATTTGCAAAACATTTGTGATAGTAAAACATATACTAAAATACATAAAACTATAGAAAAAACTATAGTATGAATACACAACCCCCGCTGAACTTAGAGGATGCGGCGATTGTTGTATCTCCAAAGACAAAAGAAGGAAAATATTATCAGTACAGAGTATCAGTTTTTCACAGTCACATAATATAGCCAACTTTATACTTTTCAAGGGATCATAGATTTTAAAGGAAAGCATTTAACTCGAAATCAACATTTAAACCCCAAGGTACCAGTGATTTCAGAGTAAAGATCCAAAAACTCTCTCTTTTTTTCAAAGTAGTTATTCTATTTCCCCCTCTCCAGTGTGGTAGCACTTGCTCTAACACAGTGAATCTGAGACCTGATATATCACTATTATGTTTTTGAATGAAATGGTTAGACAGATTATGTGTTGTTACACCTCTTCTTATGTTGCCCACATGTTCCAGCACGCGTGTTTTTACTGGTCTTGAGGTTTGACCTACGTACTGTAGTCCACATGGGCAACATATAAGGTACACTACATGATCTGATTTACATGTTAACATTTGTTTAATCTGAAACCTTTCATTAGTGATATTTGATGAGAAACTAAATTTATCATCACATCTATATTTACATGCCAGACATGTTGTGCAGCCATAGAAACCTTTCGATTGTGTAAGCCACCTATTCCCATCAAATGTGACTGTGAAAAACTGATACTCTGTACTGATAATATTTTCCTTCTTTTGTCTTTGGAGATACAACAATCGCCGCATCCTCTAAGTTCAGCGGGGGTTGTGTATTCATACTATAGTTTTTTCTATAGTTTTATGTATTTTAGTATATGTTTTACTATCACAAATGTTTTGCAAATAATGAAGTCTTTTTAATTGATTATATTAAACATTGTATTTTAATTTCATTGTATAAACTTTGTGTACGATTTAAATTGTATGTAAGGGCAATTAGTGACTTAGTCAATTTAGATCGAATTACATTTAGACCAATGGGAGAAAAGGTCAATGTAATAATGGAGGGTATATAAAGATAGCCTTCTTAGGGTTAAAGCACTCCTGACGAAGCCGTCGACTTGCACGGCGAAACGCGTAGAGCGTAACCCTCAGTGTGAGATCCTAGAGGGAGACAAGCTACAGTCTGCAGCAGCAGCTCCGGTGACGCCAGCTACCAGCGTGCAAACCGGAAGTGACGTGTCGGCGTGGACTAGCAGCAAGGACGGAGCCAGTGAATGAGGCGGTTGTGTGAGGGGGCTTCCCGAGGTCGCGACTCGGCATTAAGATCACTCTAAAACCAACGCCTTATACCATCTGGTATCCTGTAAGCCTTGATTTTTTATCATTGTCGGATAAAGTGTTTTTTGGCATTTTAAAATCTTGGCTGTGTGTCTCTCTACTGGGTCTTCTTTTTTCTCCCAACCTCCTGGTTTATGATTGATGCTTGATATATAATCTAGCATATTCCTATGGAGTTCTACCTGCTCAATGTTTTATTGTAACGTTATGCACTATGGTAGTTTATTTATTTTATTTCAGATACTGACGCTCCCGATATTTCGTTTTTGCTTTGAGTGTGGACGTGGGAACTAGTCCGTGAAGGGTTTGAGTGTCCTTTTTTCATATTTTTGTGCACGAGTATTTTGTGTTATTTCACTGTATATTAGCACTGTTACTGCACTGTTGCACTTAGATAGAGTGTTTTGAGCGCCATTTAGTATTTTGTATTTGTATTTGAGAATGGTTAGCGTGCCTGCAGGATCCCTTCTCCCTCTGGTATTCGGCTAACGTAAATAGCGGTTAGATATCAGCTGTTAAATCCTGCTACGGGTTCTCTGCTAAGGGAACCGAGGAACCCCGCAGATACCACTATAACACAGGCATACTATCTTTGGGGTGCTCTGCCCCACGATTTTAATGGCCAACATCCGTGCAGGTATAGTGGTCCTCGGCACCACACCCTGGAAGCAATGCACTTTTAGCATTAGTAGACCTCCTAAGAGTTCGTTTCTCCATATTATCTAAAACAGAGTATCAATTGTAGCTCAGACTTAGGCCGCGCTTATAGTCCCAGCGACGCTGACGTCACGCTGAAAAAAAATCAAATTGAAGTAACTTCCAGCGATCGCGACCAAGCCGTCGCGCCACTCCTACTATAAGCGCACGCGACGGCTTCAACATATTTGTTTTGACCTGGCTGTCAGTCTGAGGGTTTAATTAGCAGCCACTGCCTTCTCCTAAGGGTTAAGCAGGGACTACATAAGATCTATCTTGAGTACAGATTTATTTGTTACTATACTGCCTACACCTTGACCCTCATGTTTTTACAATTGTATTTAGATTGATTCATGTATCATTAAAATAACCCCTTTATCACTCCAGTATTTCTTCACTGATCTTTTATTATGCATATGTACCAATTGTTTTGTGTATAAGGTTGTTTGGTGTTTTACATTTCACCTACATTATATATGCTCTTGTATACTAGGGCAAGATATTTCAAGTAGAGGATTACTTAGGTGTGCACCTACCCAAAAGGATTATTTCTCCTCTCACCCTCATGCCATTATCAGCTTCCACGTAAACTTGAAATCCTTAATTACCACACTAATAAGTTAGAGAGTCTGTTCTACATGTTTTTAATGCAAATACCCAATTCTGAAAACGGTTTTAAATCAAGCAGTTCATTTTTTTCATTAGTTAAGATGTGAACTTGAAGTGTTCAGTATACATGTCACAGTCACACCTGATAACAGAGTAGTGTTAAATCCAGTACAGGCCTATTAGCTTTGCTGTTAGATCTACTGGCTAACAAAGTGGATACGGTACAGGAAAATCATTCTAAAGGCAACCCAGAAGTGTGCAGTTCATAATGGTCAAGTTTCAGTCATGCTCTCTGAGCATACATTGCTGAATTAACACAGGTTAAATGCAGGCACGTCATAAACATGCAGCTATTCACTACTTTAAAGGACAATCCAAGATTGTGAGTAAAAATTGATTATTAAATGAATGCAGGCAAATTTGTCTTTAAATTTAATTATACAGGTGATTGCCAAGCATATAAAAAGCTGATTTTCTAGCATGTTCCAACTTATTAACATGTCATGATTGTCTAACCTACAGAACAGTAGACTGCTGCACAGTCTTGCTAAACCAATTAACTTTAAGGTTATCACCCAGTAAAAGGTTCAGCTTCCCCATAATGTAATGGGAACACTAGGACATACATTCTGGGACTATAGGCTCCCCATTTAATGGCTCTACCTTTATCCTAGAGCGCAAAACCGCATCACTATCACAATAGCTCTACCTATCTAGACACAAGCAGTTAAATATCGATCTTCATTTAATTTGAGCAATATGTTTTTTAAAAGTTAAATGCGGTAATTTACCAGAAGCTGAAGTTAAAATTAAATTCAAATCGTACTTGAGGTACTGTATATAGTATGTAATAGGATACTATTAGCTTGTTTTTTTCCCTGTTAAATTATTTTCTGCCATAGTGTTTTCAAACACTGTAAAACCCAAAGTCATCAATACGAACCATTTCTTAGAACCGAAATTATGCTGCATAAATGCCTGAACATCTTTAGCCATTTCTAATATGGAGCTACACTCCAAAAAGAAAACCAGTGTAGCAATTTATTTTAAAAATAAATTAAAAAAAAATAATAAAAAAAAAAAAATACCTTTATAGGGGATACCTGCTTAGTTTTGTTGGATCTAAAAGTAGTGACACCAACCTGAATAAAATTGCATGCTATTGTACCTCCCTCCCACATTTAAAATACCCTAAAAATTTTAACCATTTTTGCTCGCACATTTGGGGCAAATTACCCATCTGCCAATTTGCAGTGGGGGCTAAAATATTTTTGAGTAGAAGCTCTTTGATAAACTGTTCATTCTTTTTTTTTTTTACGCATAGTTTTTATTGGTAAGTTTTACAACATTAACTGAACTAAAACATACATGACAGCACAATGGTATAGTATATGACAGAAATAATAATGGGGTGGATCAAAAGGAGAGGGGTGTGAGGGGGACACAATCATTTGTAATACAGTGGTATTGTACCTGTTAGAATTGACATGTACATCTTTAAAATATGACATTTACTGGTAAGGCAAAGTCATCCAGGGCAATTAGTCTTCTTCAGTATCGTTAATGATTTTATTTAAAATTGGGTCACATTGGCGAATATTACAATGTTTAATAATTCTATTAATATCCTTGGCTATATTTTGTAACAGTGTATCACTATCTCCCAGTGCCCTATTATTGTTCTTGGGTACTTTTAAAGTTTCTAACCTATTTAATGATAATGCATTATTATATACTAACTCCATATTTCTGTTTATTATGACCCTTTGGCAAGAATACCCTTTGATTTGGCAGATTGAAAAAAATAAAAAATGTAAAAAAAAATTAGACATCCCTGAAAAAGTTCCTCCTCACCCTCAAGAATTGCCTGAATGGCATCTAAATAAGTAAGTAATGTGGTGTTGATTACCGGTTTCCATTTCCAGGTTTGCTATGAAATGTAACATTAGTAAAAGATGTGCTATGACCCCATAGCCCAACTATCATAAATGTAACACTAAAACTGATAAATACTGCACCTTTACCACCAGAAACGTATTAGAACTTGTTACAAAAAAACATCATAGGACCTTGACAGTCATTTTCATATGTAGAATGAATACATACATGCTTGATCCCCTAGATTAATTTTTAACCTCACCAATTCAGGTGACGTCTTCTCCCACTTCAAACCTCTATGACTCAACTAGCAACCCTTAACCCTATTGGAGGGAAAGCCCAGCGGATTTCCATAAAGGGTAATTGGGTGCTCACTGTGATGCCCAGTGGATGAGTAAGTGAACCATTATCCACATCAGAGTGGAGGCAGGTGAGGGGGCTGAACGCGAGACCAAACAAAACCTATACATTTGAAATCCAGAGAGGGAGAGCTCATCGCTCTCCATCCATTTCTAGCTATATACTAAAAGCCAACCGAATTTTTGTATGATGTCCTCCAGCAAACCCAATCTGGTGTTCGCAGCAGTCGCCCCAATGCGTAATACGTATACAGGTAGACAGGTAGACTGCCAAACAGGACTAGGCCTGAAAACAAGTGAACGGATATTTAAACCAAACAATCCTGCTGAATAAATAAAGCACCATTTTGGTGCAGCCTTGTTAAGAAACTGATAAATGTACCTAATGTTCCTTGTTACCCAGTTAGATGTATTTTCTAAGTACCTTTATTCACAGTCTCAAATCAAAGAGAATGTTGTAATTTTTTTTTAAGCATGCAACCCTCATGAACTTTGTTTACACAAGGATTGCCATTCTCTACAGCATGCAGACCATGTGTATGGGCCACAGTTGGAGTAGATCACCTGCACTTTGAATACAACATTCCATTAATATTCGGAATATGAACCTTCATCTGCAATTCTGGGGCAAACTGCCAAAAACCTGAACGGAAAAACCAGCAACTTTCGGTAATTGAATTATTTACCCCAGTGACATGTTTTGACTGGAACTTCATATTGTGCTCAAAAGCAGCAGAGTACCAAGTGACAAACTAATGACTGGGGGAGAGCTTGTTTATGGCAATTACGCGGCTCATATTGTCCGACCCAAAGATGATTTTCCTGTTGAAAAGCAAATGCCTAAAAAGTTCTATCCGGACTGTCCTGAAAAAAAAAAAAAAAAGTTCCCAAAACATTGACCATTTACAAATATGTAATTATACAACTGGAGTGTGTATCTAGACCATCACAACAGCCCATATTTTCACTGCCACAACAATGGAAATAAGCTACAAGTTAAATGATGTACAAATCCTTCTTGGAACCATGTGGCTAGCCAACACTCCATCAATGAGTCAGCACAAGTGTGCTCTGCCTTGGTGACTGCTCCAGTGTGACCCTATTTCAATATGTGGGTGATTTGTCTCATGTGATCGACCCTCAGTGAGTAGGTGTGAGCTTGTTGCCGCCCCCCTCCAGTATCGGAGTTGAACAAATATAGCAGCGTCCCCCCTACCCTCCATCCCCCAGCTCATGGACAGGCCACAGAGAGCCTCAGCTCTACTCTGGATAATCATGATAGAATCAAAAAGGGCTCATAGCCTAGCTCAATGACTGGGTAGTCAACATTTAGAGATAATTGCCAATTAGCGTGAACAGGAGAGTCTCATACAACAGATGGCGGCCATACCCAAGGTGAGAAAAAGTAAGAAATATTTTTCTGCCTGCAACACTCAAGGGGGGAAAAGGCACTTACCTGCTTCTGAAATACACAGAGGATTAATGGGACTCCGGTTTCCAATTAGTAGCATGCGAACTCTACAGAGGATCTAAGGTCATAGAAGGCATATCCTCTATATGACAGGGAAAATTGAACATTGGGTACAGGGGGATGAGGGAGCATTTGAGTTTCAGAATTTTCCACTGCTCACAGGTGTGTTTGGGATCCAACACATGATGGATGTTCCTATTTCTTCACCAGTGACCTCTCTGGGGGAAAACCTATGACATATGGTAACGTACTGTATAGGGATTAGTGTTTAATATTTCATCCTGGTATTTTAAGAACATGGTTCTGCATTTATTGTAACTATGTTCTCGTAATGCTTTGTGGCTCTGAATCAACAGTTTCACACTTTGTAGAGACAATTTACATTTTCGGACACATTTTGCTACAACAGATTGTGTGTTAAGTGCATAGTTTTTTTTCTATAATAAACACACACCCTCAAACAGTAGGGAACAATAACTGCTAAGGAGAGCAGGGAACATTGAACGAGCCGATTGAGATGGGACAACATTTAACACATCTGTCTCAAACTGGATGGGGCTTAATCCCCATTCTCTTGTACTGGCATAGGGGGGGACTTAGATAAATGTGCGTTATTGTTGCTGGTTAATGCATCAACACATGTTGTACCCATATCAGAGTTTAGTGAATTCACGTTTTTTTTTTTTAAAGATTTTCTGCATCTTCCAGTGTATATGTCCTTCTGATCAGTGTAAGACACCCTTTAAAGTCCTCCCAGCTTAAGATGAACAGTTCAGACAAGAACGGCGTAAGCCAACATTTTTTTTTCTAATAACTTTATTTAAATAAAGACACAAGAACCTCTACTGAAAAAATACAAAAACAAAAGCCACACGTTTCTTTGCTGAAGCAATATTGTGTGGCAACGTGAATACTGTTCAGCGCATTGGCTAGAAATAACAGTACAACTATGTACAAATCTTTCAGCAATATTTAACAAAAAATTCTACATCTGTGTTTAGGATACATTGGAGCAACAATTGCTAGGACATGGCATTGGGATACTGCTCTACAACCTTGGTTCAACAGTATTCTGACAATATGAGCATACAGTAGGTAAAGTTAATATTTAGTTTCTCAAAGGAAATCAACATATCACTAATTATTCATGGTCATTTTCAAGCCATAATTTATTAATTAGTTGGGTTATGGTGTTCGGAAATAAAATGTCAACATAAGAAAAAATACTGTACCTCAATAGAAAGATCAACCAAAACGTAATGCTCATTGTGTTGATCTACAGTCTACCAAATGCTCAAATTTATTTTTTTGCAGAGACCTGAGATATGTTGCATTTAGTGCAAATTTTCTGCAGTGCTTCTAAGGACCGTATGGCCAGGTTTAAGGAACGTGGAGATGAAATCATTAATTTAGTTTACATTTTTAAGCCTAACCACACGTATAAATATAAATAGTAAACTTAAATATTTAATTCTCCATCAAAAACTGCAATGTACAATCATGATACAATTAAGCCAAAGTTTGGGTGACAGAAAAAAATAATAAATGAGACAACATTTTAGAGTGAAATTAAGTTGTTTTTTTTGCTCATCAACTTTTTCACATCGAACATTACATTTACACAACTACAAATCTGTTTATACACATGAAATGCAGCATTCAATGAGTAAACATTACAGGAACCCTGCAGCAGGATATTTCATGCATAACCTACTGGCAAGTTACAATGTACGGTATTTACTTTTTAGAATCTTTGTATTATTTCAAAATCAACCATTTCACTGTTGTGTGTGAAAGGGGTAAGGTGTTCTAGTAATCTGTCCTACAACTGACAAATGCAAATAAAATCTACTTGTACAAATTGTGTACGGAATATGATATTGAGTCATGCTTCAAACATTGGCAATGCCACGTGTAAAGTATGCAGAAATCGGATTGTCATTTATAGTTCAGCTTTGCCTATTATTGATAACACGCCCAACAGATTGGATGGGTTTCAGACATTTTGATTAGCAGGAGTTGAAAGTATTGCTTGTGCCATTCATCAAAATGTCCGATTTACTTATTTGAAGAAAAAGATGTAAACTCAGCAAAATACCCCACATTTCTAAATGAGAAACTAAACATTAACTTTGTTTCCTGGTGATGAAGGCAATCTGTTTTTATGGCTGCAAATAAATAAAGAAAAAAAATGGTAGGTGAACAGGGCATGAAAGGTGGTAACAATAGAGATGAGTTGGGAGACAAAAGTTAGACACTTTCAAGGAACCCATCTTTGAAGTACCTGCCACAAACTGGAATGCTTTGTGTGCATAGGTGTGTACTATGCATTTTATTTGTAAAAGCTTTAAAACAGTCAGTAACAGAGCTGGAGTAAGACAATGCCACACTACAATAATTAAAAATAAAATAAAAAAATCAGGCCAATGTGAGTTGGTGTCAAACGGTTTGCTGGTTCTCATTGGTGGCCCGTGTTCGGGACTTTCCATCTGGGTTTGATTCGAAGATAGTGGAATGTCGTACGGAAAAAGAAATGCATGAGATAAGAGAAACTGTGCCACTTGAGCATTTTTTGAGCTGTAAGGATTTAGATTTCAAATCTGGTTTACATTCCAAGTTACCTGAGTTTAGACTTCAACAGAAGTACCTGAAAGCTAGGCCTTAGGACGGGCGCTGTGCAATTGGTGTGGCCATTGAGTTAATTTTGCATTGTATGTTTAACCACTTCAGTGTCAGAGAGGTCTGCAATGCAAAGCAGTGCATAACAGACATCCAAGGAGATATAAAGATGTCAGAGACAAACACCTGAATCAATTGTAATCATCCTGAAGTACAGTATTCTCAATAGGACACCACAGCAAGACAATTATCTATTTAGACAGGCATTTGATTTTGTTGATATAGAGCTTATTGATACAATCCATTTTGAATAAAACACAAAGCACAATTTACCTGGTCAGACTTACTTTGAAATGCATAGTCCACGTTTAAATCTCTTAACGATACCCGAGGGGTTTTTGCACAAATTACTGCTAGTCAAAAAAAATAAAAAAAATCAAGAAACCAAGTTCAGTCCTAGTCCAAGATAAACATTTGCAGATATGATGAGACGCTAAGCAGTACTTTATTATTTTTTCTTTTCTTTTTTTACTGATCAGATGGTGTTTGCAACTACACATGCAAATGTTGTTGATCTGGATTCAAGTCAATTTGTTTCAATGCAGAGGCCTGCTCTGCTGGAGATTAGATTACAACATGGTTATGAGCAATAGGAGAAGACAACTGATCTTCAATCAGCAGCTCCACCCCAAGCTGCTGGTCCTGGGATGACGGATGGTCAGCGACCTCATGGGCCTCAACTGTGCTGGTGGCATGGTCTGACAGAGAGGAGAAGGAGACCTGAGATGAAAGATGCTCAACAGTCATGGTGCTCACAGCTGAGCTTTGAGCAGGATTTGGAGAGTTCTTGAGGGTTAGGTCAGAAGCAGGTAACAAGGGACCCAAGAATTTTACAGGACAGAAAGCGGATCCTGTGGGGATGAAATTAACCTTGTTTTTGTCAGGGCATGAAAAGAGAGGGGTAGAGACTGGCTGACGAGACCTAAAAAATAATAATAAATATAGATATAAATAACAGGAGAAATTTCAGAAATCACACAAGAAAGCAACGTAGAATAAGTGCAATACACAATTCGCATCAACCTTAAGTTAGAATTTTAATTGCCATCAACATGTGGCTGAAATGTAATTAAAAGTGAAGAGTTCAATATTTTGATGAGCAAACATCTTCCATATCTGCACTGATTTGGCAAGCTTGCTTAGAATGGAGAAGCAGTCAATTATAGTAAAAAAAAATAATGAACTGCTACAGTCTTAATAAAGTGCTTTTAAACGTCACTAATACATTTTTCAGTTCAGTGATAGACAGATACCCATCTATCACACAAGGACTGAAAGATTACATTCTACCAAATAAACCTTACAGCACCCTTCGTTTTCAAGGGGTACCGTCAATCACAGCTGATATCACCAACCGAAACCACATGCTCTTCCTATTGGAAAACAAATGCATTTGTGCAGTTTAATTCCCTGTAGTTTCATATTTTCTTGCACAAACACTACTGTTTTTGAAGACTAAATAGAGCATGTTGGTTCATAAAATTCATTTTGTGCTATCAAATCATGTTGCAAGAAAACAGTACATTAAAAAAAAAAAAAAGGCTTTATTTTAATGTAATCACCGTCACACATTCAGGAAAAAGTGTGAGTAAAAACATGTTTGAATCCATGTAACAATATCTTTTGATCCAGGATATTCTTCCATAAGGTTGTATCTCTAAAAAAAAAAAATTCTACAGACAAGTCTTCCAATGTTGATGTGTCACATCCCACGATATGCACAAATTATACCACACATTTTATTGTGTGGGCCAAAGGGTAGAGAGATTAGGGTGTTCGTCATCAGAAAGCTTGTGATACCTTCACCAAACTCAGCAATTTATAAAAACTCAGTTTACCCACCAGTTATAGTAATAATGAAAATATAATCTGATACTTCTTTTGGATAATTGAACCCTGAGCAAAGCACCAGAAACAAACTGCCAGGATTCCACCCTAGAGCTGGCTGCATGAATTGCTTTGTTCCACGTATTCTACGCAGTATTGTAAAGCACTTTGGAATTGCAAGGTACTATATAAATAAAAGATATTATTTTACATACTGTATGTAGGTTTTGAAACACACTGCTGCTATACAGGTATCTCAATACACTAATCAAAATCTAGTAGGAGTATGGTTAATTGTGAAATGAGCTGCAACATTATCTCCTAGGAGAAATTTAATGCGGAATAATGTCTGAATGGCTTGAAACCGTCAGTTCAATGACATTACATTTTTAGAATTCTTAAACTTGTTTTTCTCTCCAGCAATGTACTTTACTTTGGTTTAGTCAGGAATTGCAACACATTTTTGGACTGCTCAACAAAGCAAAGTTTCAATTCTATTTGAAAATTGTGAACAAATTAAATCCGTAAACAGAAAATACGATCAATATTAACGCTAATTGCATATGGTTGGCTTAATTATGATTTTTTTATAGCATTTGAACGTTTCATGCTTGGAAGGCTAATCGGCAAAATACAGCAATAGGAGTAGGACTGTCTATTCTCTATACTTATTCTATTCATAGAAGTCAGTATATTGCTGTACAGCTTCCATGTCTGCTAAACACACACACACACACACAAACAAACACACACACACACACACACACACACCTACTCTTGTGAAGAGCTCTGATACTTTATATGACTATGTTAGAAGATCAGGGGGGGGGGGGCAGACCGGGTACAATAAGGCAATCAACAAGGGTGTGTTTGTATAGCAACTATTAGCTACAGATGTAGCAGAGCGGATTGTAAGCTTGAAACGTTTCTGAAAACTTTATTGCATTCTCCATGTGATAAGCCGCATCAGAACTACCACATTGCGAACTTTATGCAATAGTAACTTAATTTACGTAAATTCTTGTGTATCTTCTGTTCAGGAATAGGGACTCTGCATGCAATTTAAACAGCAGCGAATTAGTTCCTATTAATAATGAGACTACGCGTTTGCATTGCATGATGTTAGGGCTCGAGTAATAGTTAGGATAGGGGTTAATATGAAGGAGTTGGCTCTAGCCCAACTGCTACTCTAGCCCGACTACATTGCTACATTATCTCCGCCTACAATCACTCTAAATATTGGGAGAATGCTCACAAGTGATATTTTTATTTGCTAGAGGGTTTTTGTCACTTTCTCACCACAACTTTTTGTGTCTGGTTGAAACCTATTCCAGCTTCACATTGCACGGCCAGTAACCATCCTCACTCAGACCCTAAAGGTCGAAAAAGCCGTCTGAGTAGGTTTACTGGCTATGCCCTTTAACCCAGGCTGTGCTGAAATGCTGTGTGATACAGCAGGTATAAGCTTATAGGGGTCCATGTTAAAATGGATGAGCAAAAACTGACACCGTGTGTGCTCATTTGCATATCATTACCCAGAATCCCTGGCTGCAGCGGAAGCATTGTATGCAAAGAGATCATGGGGAAAGGCAGGGTTGTGGACCTGTGAGACGTGCTCATAAGTGGTATTGTTCATTTGTTGAATAAATATAACATTGTCTTTCCTTGTATTGAGACATTTTCTATTGTTTTGCTTACTCATAAAACACCATTTTAGCTTCCCACATATGGGAAGCTTGCAGGATGTGTTCCGTTACTGATCTGTAAGAGCTCCTTCATTCGGAGCAACGTATCAGCTGGACTGGTCTATTCATCTGTAAGTAAAAAGGCTAAACACAGAAGACTTCTCTGCTTTGCAGTCACCAGCTGACAAAAAGGTATTACTTACGACATTTCCTCAAAGACCTTCACACGCTCACATCCCTCTGGGGGCTCTCGTTTGAACATGTAGCTGTTGTTTGGTTTGGGAGATGAGGCATACTTGGGCAGCGGTGAGCTACTCCCACTGTCTGAAAATTTAAAGCAGTGATATTACTAGTGATTTAGAGAGCAAAGAATTTCAAGTAGGGTTTCCAAACAAGCAGAATTTCTTTTTTTTTTACATCCAGGAGGAATATTTTGCTTGGAATTTGTAAGCAGGAAAGCAGAAGCCAAACCAAGCATGACACGCATCTATCTATATATTACATGCAGAAGCATCGTGTGACTATTTTGCTAAACCATTGAGTGCATATGTGCTTCAACATACTGGAGAAGTGTGTGCAATATCGTATAAATCTGTCTATATTACTTTTACATTATTATAAGCACCTCAGCAGAAATCTCAAACATTGAAGAGAAAAAACACTAACCTAAAAAGTGCATGTAATCTGACATTCATGTTACAGCAGGGCTGCAAAGCTTATAGTTCTGAATTTGTGCAGTATTTCCAACATGTTGATTTGGTGTTTTTTGTTGTGTTATTTATTTATTTAAGTTTGCCACTTGTTTATTGAAGCTCAGCAGGTAATGTACAAGGCAAGAATCAATAAGGAAGCATTAATAGTGCAAGTATCAAATTCTCTAAAAAAAACAATCTACTGTACTAAGATCGAAATGTATTGAGCAGACCTGAGATTACTGGGGTGCTAGTACTTGTCTGTAAAGTGTTTGTATTTACATAGAACACCATCAGCCCTACATGCTATGAGGGGGTGTGGTATGATTAGAGTGTTTGACCTGAATTTACAAACTTGTGGGTTCTATTACAGGCATTTATAACAAAAAGGAATAATAATATTGTTCTTTTCACCCTTGGATGCAAACACACAGAGTACACAACATTTGCTCCCAGAGATTGTACCCCAAAGGGGACTTCAAAAGGTGCAATTATTGAAGACACCGAAATAGGATATACATGCTAAACACGTATGAGAGGTAAAGGGGCCTTGGAAGGGTAATCGCAATCTTAAAACAAAGAAAAATATGCAGTTTGAAGGGGTCGAAGCATGTCTCAATGGGATATGCATCATGGGTAGTCAGTGAAGGATATCTGAGCAAGCTATAAAGTGCAGATTTTAATAATCAAGCTAAGTAAATAAATGTAGCTACTATTGCTGTGAATATACATTGAGGGAGCACATCAACATATTTAAATAATGAACAAGAGGGAAAGACATTCAATGTATATTAAAAAATAAATAAAACAGAACAAACAAAGAGATAAAATTCATAGAACAGGCACAAGAGAACCATCAGTGAATAGTCAGATCGCATATGGAAAACGAAGACTAATTAAGTCAAGTGGTCTTCGTAATTTATTTGGCACTATATTAGTTATAAGGGTTTCCACAGCAAGAACTGGAAAACAGAAGTGTGAATCAGAATAGTGGGATCCACAAACCGATATTATATCGTGTTACTGATGCATTCCATTCATTATAGGGGATTCTGTTGTCACAAATATCAATGCTTTAGTATTTAAAAAAATAAAAATAAAAAAAATATGACCTGCAGCTGCATGTTACCGTTTTTCCCCTGATATTATTTAGAAAATATAATGAGGCATATTTAAGTGCCACATGTAAAAGCTTCAATGTGGAATGTCACATACAATAACTATTCAGACTATTACTGAAAAACAGAACCTACACACGACACAAGAATGCCTACCGGTTACCTGAACACAAAAGCCACCCTTCGGAACAGTTGTACACATTAAAAAGATATTGATAGGTGTTTAAGATGGTAATCCTGCCACACACATGTTCGGAATCATACAGCAAGGTTCAGCAGGATACAAAACAGGCAACCTTTAAATTACACTGAAATAACAATATTTATTTTTTGCTGTGTTGAATTATTAATGTTTAGTTTCCCTTTTAGCACAGCCAGCATGAAAATTAGATGTTTGGAGGTGAGGCCAAGATCTGTTTTGGAACCAAGATAATCTACCCAGCCTGACAATTTTTCTATTGTTTGCGAGAGCCAAGTGAAAATTATACCAATAATTACTCTACTGGGAAGAATTCTTGTACCACTCAGAGTAGGAACGTTAACCAAAACTTAAAGGGGAAAAAGTAGGCCACTTCATTGCCAGAAAATGCATGGCTTGTGTTTTTTTCAACAATATACTGTACCTCACTAAATAGCATTATTATTTTATCCTCTTTACAGAAATAATGGAGTGCACTTTTTGCATTCAGCCCAGAATAATTCTGGTGCAAAGTGTCTTACATTGTCTCACCAATTTGGGGCATCTACATGCCAAAATAGTATGTAAGCATATACATATTTATTATTAGTGTACCAAGGACAATTACTGTTTTTCCCATGATTACCCTAATATCATATGAAAAATCACTATGCAAAGTCTTAAGTCTTGATAATAGTCTCACAACTTTACACCATTTTCAATTTTTATTCATGGACACAAATTTTTGTGGAGAAAGATGTTACCCATGATAACTGCTGCGAGCATGTACCTTTGGAAAATATATACTTTTTATAAGGGTATTTTTATGCCAGCATCCAGTACCTTTACCTTGTCAAAGGGGGTGTGTACATTGTACAGTACATTCAGCCATAAACAAAATGGGCATAAAGTGTCTTACTAATTTGCGGTCTGTATTGGCCACAAAAAAAAAAAAAAAAGTATGTACACCTATACATAGAAAGTCCTGCAAATCTACGCCCGAGTAATATAAAAATGTAAATAATTGCATGGTTCAGTCCATCTAGTGGTGGTGCAAGGTGCCGGTCCTCTTAATAAATCTTCCCTTCTCGAAGTACTCTAAAAAGGTGCATCCTAAAACATAGCACAGACAAGCACCATCCACCTGCTTTAACAACTTTAATAACTTTAATAAAGTATTCAAATTATAAAATACAATTCAATTAACTCCTACGTGTATAAGTCAGAAACGCACATCAAAAGGATTAGCCTCCGTGGTGACTCTTACGCCAACCTGCTGGTGGCGGATAAAGACTTCCAGCTTCTGATTTTGGTGACGCCACTATTTATTCAATTTATATACTCATGCTACACATTTTTATTATTCTATATATTCACCTTTTTTTCTAACATTTTAGTTTATAGATCTTTTAAACCAATTTCATTGGGGTTTCTATGTCATGACATTCTGTGTTTTAAATCTCCTGTTGTGCATCTTTTACTAGACAGTGATGCAATAAAAAGAGTTAAATATAGGATATGCAAGTCCCAGCAGTAGTCACTCAGCGTGCCCATCCCTCTCCTCCCTAAGCAGTCTCATGCCACGAAGCACCTTCCGACACTGGCAGACGCCATACAAGTTATCCCAAAAGGTGCCTTGTGGCAGAAGACTGCTTAGTAAATATGGGACTCTGTGGGGAGGGACAGAGAAAGACACACAATGCCCCTTACGCTCATCAAGCCAGTGGGGCTTGGGGCTAAAAATAAAACCAGTGAGCCAGCACTAAGTTGTGAGAAAAGCAACTATTCTCAGACTGGTATGCACCCCGAGAGATTTTTACTTAGCAATCAATTAAGTTGTAATGGAATAATGCAACTGGAAATGCATCAACTTAAAAAAAAAAAATTTAAATTAAAAAATAAAATAATAATTAAAAAAAATATAAAAAAAATCGCATTGCGTTCTAATATTTGACATAAGGATACCATAACAAATAGACATTGACGGCAGATAAGAATCACTTGGTCCATCTAAATCGGTCAATAATTGGCTCCTTTACAAACATTTCTTCTTGGTTTTTTACCTAGGACCATTTTGCGGTTTCATTTTTTCACTTGTGAACAACAAAGTTTAGTATTTCAGTTATGAAGAATCACATTGATAGTACATTTCCGCACAGACACTCCACAAATGTAACCATCACTGCAACTTTGGAATCCTTTCAATATGTATTTTCTGTGTCAGGATTTAAACCTGTTCTTGCCCTAAAAATAAATAGCATGTACTACTAGCACAATATGTTGCTTGGTATGCCAGCAATACAACCTGTGCATCTTCAAAACATTACTCATTAACTAACTTAACAACCCTAGAGAGCTACCTCTACAAACCCAGAAAGCTGTACTATGTCTTCTCTCATAGATATACAATTGCTACTGCATGTCCCAAGTATTATTAGCGATACAAGTCCCATTATATTCAAGTTATTAAATTAAGATTTAATTGGCTTTTGGGGTAGGTTTGTGAGCTGACACCTATCAATTGAGAGAGAAATAATAATCTAATTAACTATTTTGTATGTCTGTGAGTTGATTAGACAAACCCCTCACTTAAGTTTTAGTCAAATGCATGCAAATAGAGTACTTAAGTCACTGGAGCATGTGTTAACCATAAGGCTGTGTAACATCAAAAGCGTCACATCATAAGTGTACATCTAAAGTGTCAACAAGAGTTAATTTTGGAGGTGAAGATTGGAGGAAGATCTGGGCTCTGCATTACAACTTTGCCACTGAATTACATTAACTTTTATCATCTGTGATTATTTGTACACTTTTATCCTCCAGTACCTTGGAACTCTCTCCTCCTGCATCTCACTATGCCCTCCCTATTTCTTTTTCTGGTTACTGTTTACTCACTCCTTTGTGAGCATTTCTGTTCCCTACAACATCCCCACTGCACCATTATTTATACACCTCTCTCCCAACTTCTTTACCCCTCAATAAAAAGCACCCACACAAATCCTCTCTTCACACCCTCTATCTACTCCTTCCTGCTGCTGGGGATCTCCCCAAAGCCTGAAGCCTGACATACACACCTGATCTCACTCATGCCTCCCTGCCACCTCTTCCCCTGTAAATGGTGCGAACCTTTTCATTTAACACTGACCTTCCTTACATTTTACCCCACAAATCAAGCATCCCAATAGCCTGCACTCATGGCTATTGTCCCACAGTCACTCCCACCACTCATTGTGACCAAGCACTGCCATCTACAGCACTTACTCCCTCACCTGCTGTCTCTGTAAGTTTCCCATTAAACCTCTTAGATTGTAAGCTCTTCGGGGCAGGGATTTCCTTTCCTATTGTCTGATTTTGCTGCACTTATTGTATAATTATAATTCCCTGTACTGTATTCTTTGTGAAGCGCTGAGTACACTTTTGGCGCTATATAAATAAAGACATACAATACAATACAATACACGTTATTCAATATGTGTAAACCATTGAGCAGTAATAATAATAATTTTAAAAGGCTGCTAAAATAGGAATTATGGTTTAATTCCTCTAAGTTTTCATCCAGAAGCCTTAAAAAAAAAAAAGGTAAAAATTTCTTGTTCGCAGTTTAGTAGCGTTTCCTATTTTTGAATGAGCACACAACCAGTTTTTTTTCCTGACCCCATTTGAGTTCATACTTACAAAATACAGTATATAACCGTTTTTGACATCCCGCATGTTAAAAAAGTGCCAGCTTTACCTAAATATATTAACTTGGACTAACTGATCCCATTTACATTTGGTGCATTGATAATAATGTTACACTACATCTTGGTGATATGGAGCAGGCCTGCTTGTCCCCTGGTTTTATCGTAAACGAACTGAAACCAATATTTTACACTATAGAACTGGATCAATATAAAAGATTAAACTATTCAAAATATTTAACTGCAAATTGCAATCAATACTGAACGCTATTCAGCACGCTTACCAAGTTGCCGTTTCTTACAAAGCAGATAACATGATCGCCAACATACAGTAAAAGAAAAAAAAATGTTCTGGATTGGTTTATAATGGTGGCCTGTTTTACAGATATTAGCATGGCTGACCAACCGTAGTGCCTTTAGATTTATTTCCCATAGCGCTATACACAGTATGCTTTCCCCTGTTTATTACCCATAACGAATATGCTTTACAGTACTAAGCAATTTATGGAAGATGTTTGTAAAATAGAGACCAAAACGGTACATAATTAATGCTACTAAATGTATACAGGGTTTACTTCCGCTCACACCTAACACATGGAAATACAGAAAATTCTACATTCATGTTACAGCAGCTGTTCTTACACGCACCTTTGTCACGGTCGAAAAGCAAGTCATCTGTTGAGCATGGACTTCCATCTTGAGACTCGGGAGGACAAAAAGGAGACACACATGGAGAATGGCTGCTACTGCTGCTCCGTTCCTGGACTGAGGGAGTCTGTGTATCAATGCTGCGCGTGCTACTGCTACGATAGGTGGAAGGTAAGGGTGCTCTACGACCATCAGGAATATCTATGGACTAGAGCAAAATACAAACAGGAGTATTGTCTTTACTTAATGAACCATAATGTATATTATCCCTGTTACATAAAATGGAGTACATTTGTTCCCACATGGCTCCTTTAAAGGGGACAAACCTAAACATCCAGGTAGGTGCTGTATATATCTATATCTAACCTAAATACACATTGCAATTTTTTTTCAGCAGTTGATTCCCAAAAATACAAATGCTATTTTTTTTCTTTTCTTTTTTACCTCTTCATTTGCAAGGTGCAACTACAATAGCCTTACATAGCTTGAACATATATATATATATATATATTTTCAGCTTTGGAATAGTACAGCTTTTGTTCTGCTGCCCAATGGTTAAGAAATATTTTTCATTTACCGTTCCTTCAATCTATTCTAGTTGCAGAATTGCCAGATCCCCACCTCTCCAACAAGGCAATGTATTGTCCACAACATTACGTTATTGAAGCATTCTCCTACTACCACCCACAAAGTACCCCTACCAAAAATATATAAAGGGAAGAGCCAGGGTAACATTTTACCACTGTTGGCATCTGTCATTTGTCAATTCTCTTTAAAAATCAAGGCCTGGTATACAAAGAACATTGATTCTAGGGGAAGAAACTGCTTCAGAATAAATAGATTCCTGCAAAACATTAAAAGGGTTTCTTTAAAGTAGTAACAAAAAGTCTAAAAAGAAAAGGGATTGCTACAAAGGAAACCTACAAAAATAAGTGTACTTCAGCAAAGAAAGAAATCTAAAGCTGAATGTAACAAAGGAATTAACCACCTTAAACAAATGTAACCATGCCTAATACCGACATTTAGCCTTTAAGTTTATCGATTAAGCTCTTTTTAAAGGGAGATGTACACCTCATTGTTTAATGAAGTACACTCTACCTGCGGCCATCCACATTTCCAAGAAGCAATCAGAAGGGGAGAAAGACATACACCTGTGTGCAATGCCAGCTCAATACATAAATTGTACACACACACACACACACACACGTTATAGCTTATATATACAAAACTACCGTAAACATTTGTATAAACCCATAATCAGATCTTTGAACGGGGGGAAAAAAAAAAAACAGAAAATCAGTCGGATTAAATAAACCAATGGTAGCAACATGTTGAATCCATCAGTAATGACCTGTCTGCAGGGAGGCATTATGTGTAAAGTAAAAGCACAAAGATGTGTAGTGTTCCACTGAACTTAGGCTTCTGAGCAAATAAAGTGAATGTATCCGTTGCTTGGAACCAACTGAAAAAAACTAGACTAAAAAACGCAGTATTACAAAAAGAACCAAAAACATCTAGGTTTAAAAATGGTTCTATGGTATATGTTATTGTAAAATAAAAACACAGGAGTTGATATAAGACATGGTTCTAAAAAGAAGTTTAAATTTGTTCAACTCTTTTCCCTGTTACTTTTCTGCCTAACCAAACAAAAACTAATAGTTTGTGTAGGATATTAAGAAATGAAAATCGTGTATTACGACTGTCAATTACTGGTAACTGCAAGCTACTGCATATAGTAAATACTCTAGACAAGTTAATTGGTTGGCAAGTGAAAACTCATTACGTAACCAGATAAAAGCATTTTAAATGTGATTTCGTGATGGATTCTTTACAGTTCGGACTAACCACTGCAATACTAAAATAACTAATGACCTCCATGCTGCCAAAGACAGAGGTCATTACACACTACTCATATTACTCGACCTCTCTGCAACATTTGTCACTGTGGACCACCCTCTTCTGCTTCACATTCTCCCCACTCTTGGTAACAAAGTTCTATCCTGGATCTTCTCTTAGGCCTCGTTCAGGGTGCAGGCTTCGGAGGGAGGGCGAGCTGCCGTGGGACACAAAGTATTCAAATTGAATACTGGTTGTCAGGGTCGCAGCTGCCCTGTCTCCGAAGCCTGGAGTTGATGCTGGCTACAGTTTCAATAAACAAAAAATTCGTTTTTTGAAGCTGTGGCAGCGTCACTGGGACCTAGGCAGCCAATGAAATCATTCTTGAGAATGATTGCAAGACTGCAGCCTCGATCTCTAACCTGCCGTCTGTAGCCCCGCCCCCTCCTCAACTCCTGAAAAAGTCTGCCGGGGATGAACACACATCGCCCAGCAGACTGCCGCCCTCCCTCCCGAACGCCCTCCCTCCAACTCCTGCCTCTGGCACCCTGAACGAGGCCTTACCTCTCCCATTGTACTTTCAGTATCTTTTGCCAACAAGTCCTCCATCAAGCTCCCTGTGGGGTACCCCAGGGCTCTGTCCTGGAACCTCTCCTCTTTTCTCTGTACACTCTTTCTCTAGGTGACCTAATCACATCTCTTGGGTTTAAATATCACCTCTATGCTGATGACACAAATTTACTTTTCAACCCCTGACCTTACACCTGCTGTATATACCAAAGTTTCTGAATCTCTCTGTGATATCCTCCTGGATGGCCCTCCACCGACAAACTTAACAAGGCAAAAACAGAGCTCCTCATACTTCCTCCCAAACTTGGCCCTACCACCTCCTTCCACATTACTATTGGAAGTACTATCATTCACCCAGTAGCCCAAGCACACTGCCTAGGGGTCACACTCAACTCCTCTCTCACATTCAAAACATATCTAAAACCGGTCGCTTTTCCTCTGTAATATTACAAAAGATACGCCCTTTCTGCTGTTGCTAGACTGCTAAAAAAAAACCTCATCAGGCCCTCATTCTCTCCTGTCTCGATTACTGCAACCTCCTGCTGTCCGGCCTTCCTGCCTCCCCTACAATCTATCCTAAACGCTGCTGCCAGAATCACTCTACTCTTTCCTATATCTGTCTCAGCGTCTCCCCCGCTGAAATCACTCTCCTGGCTTCCTATCAAATCCCACATCGCACTCAATTCTCCTCCTCACTTTTAAAGCTTTACACTCTTCTGCTCCTCCTTACATCTCAGCCCTAATTTCTCGCTATGCACCATCCCAACTCTTGCATTCTGCTCAAGGATGTCTTCTCTCTACCCCCTTTGTATCTAAAGCCCTCTCCCGCCTTAAACCTCTCACGGACTGCCCCACACCTCTGGAATGCCCTTCCCCTTAATACCCGACTAGCACCCTCTCTATCCACCTTAAAGACCCACTTGCTTAAAGAAGCATATGAGTAGCACCGTGGCTAATACTACACACAATAAATAGAACTTGGCCCTACTTACCTGAATGCCCTCTTGTCTCTGTACATTCTTCCTACCAATTAGATTGTAAGCTCCACGGAGCAGAGACTCCTTCCGAAATGTTACTTTAATTTCTGAAGCACTTATTCCTATGATCTGTTATTTGCATTATTTGTTATTTATATGATTGTCATGTGTATTACTACTGTGAAGCGCTATGTACATTAATGGAGCTATATAAAGACAGACAGACAATGCTGCCCTATAATATCAACCGGCTCCAATTTGGTTCTTCAAGAATTCCAGCATCAGAACATATGAAGCATTCTTTATTTTTTAAAACGTTCTCCATGGAGATCATGTTGTGTAGGGGCTTGGTTCATAAATTAAAATTACAAGCATTTACATGAGGAAAATCGCAAATTTTGCAGGATAGAACCACTATAAAAATCATAACGTCTTGCTATAATTGTGTGCATTTTTTGCCAGAGTGCATTATGGATGAAATGCTCAAAGTGTTATTGCCTTATTTCTCTGCTGTCACTTAGGCCTACAAGTATCTTATGGTTAATTAGGGTTTTATCACACTGTGGGATAAAAGGATCAGGCACTTGCCCAGGACACCAACTGGGGGGGGGGGGGAGGAAGAGGTGCCCCGCTGCCATCTGTAAGCATGTGCCCAGCAGTATACTCCGTTTTGCCACCAGGATACATTTTTACATCTCCTGCACACTGCAAGAAATTAAAAAATGTGTCACGATTGCTGGTGGTCAAGCCGAATTCTGCTGGGCGCACTCTGTCAGCAGGGTCATTTGTGAGCGCGCCCAGGAGACACAGCTTGGCCGTCAGCAGCAGGGTCATGTTTCTAAATTTCACGTTTCACAAAAAAAAAAAAGTCATGTGTGCACGTGCTCAAAAAATGGTGGTGGCTATAGCCGCCGCATGAGGTGCCCTGCGGCGATCCGAGAAGTGTGGAAACTTCAAGACGTTGGTAACCTGCGACGAGTACTAGGGGTGCCACATTTTTACTCTGCCTGGGGCGCAATGTGTCGGTCCGGCCCAGACACCATGGCACCAACAGTATGGAAGACTATGGGGCCTATTCATTACAGAAGGAGAATGGTGCCCCTCCAAAAATAGGCAATCTGCATTCCACCATATTTATTGAACAGTTCTTGCCCATCAAAACCGTGTGAAAAAAAGCGGAATAAGCATAAGGCTGTTGCCTGGGGTTTGACAATCTGCGTAACATACAAATTTTGACGACAAGAGGAAAGTATGTATTCATACAATATTCAGTAGGAGGATAAGTTTTTCTATAGTGATCTTTTCGTATTGATATCTTAATGGAGTATGGCAGGAACTTCCAATTGTTATCACAACCAACTGTCTGCCATTTGAGCGATTTGTCAGATATTCTAGCATTAGCCCTGTGTGCCTGAGTTTTTTCTTGTTTGTTTTTTTTTGACAGATCGCGTTGCTTTTGTTTTTTTATCCTTAAAAAGGTAGTTTAAAAATACAATTTTAAAAAGTTACGTTTATATGCACTTGGTCTGGCAAAACTCTCCAAACTACCTGGGACTTCAAACTTCCCCAATGTTGGTTCCACCCTTCTTGCTGCCTTTATTTATTTATAAAATATTTTACCAGGAAGTAATACATTGAGAGTTATCTCTCGTTTTCAAGTATGTCCTGGGCACAGAGTTAAGACAAATAATACATGGTTACAAATACAGTTACATAAATGAACAGGGTATACATTATATACCAGACATTGCATGCACAGTTAAGAAAATATATATTATGGGCGTATGAAACAGTTACAGACCAGATTAAAATGTGTGACAGCCTTAATAGAGATTTCTCTGTTTCTATTGTGGTTTATAATTCTGAGACTTCAGAGGGTCTCCCAGACCGAAAGGCTGATGTCCACTTTTTAATGCGGTTATTCATCAAGCTCCATTTATGGCATGCTAACGCTCCTCAACAGATTTACGCCCATTGAAGTTACTCTGAGTTCACGCCTGTTCGGGTAGGTTTACTCGTGAAAGAGCTTCATGAAAATGGGGGTTAATTTCAAAAGAAGGCAGTCCTCTCTAAGCACTGAATATTTTGTGAGACTTATCTTAAAGGTTAAGCTTCACTCGGTGGTGCTAGATAACACAAGAATGCACTCATGGGGTTAATGAATAGGCCCCAAAGTCTTCCATTTTAAGTGAATTCATAGGCCCAGAATCACAAAAGGATGCCAAGCTTTAGCACACTTTTACTTCCATTCATACGAATGGAAGCAGAGGTGTGCTAAAGCTTAGCACCCTTTGGTGATCTGGGCCATAGGTGACTTAAAATAAATTAAACATGTAGGAATTACTGGATTTAAAAAAAAAAAGAAAAAAAAAAAAGTGTTTTCTGATTTCTGTATTCCTTGATTTCCGTAAAGTAGAAAAAATATTACATCTGTTGGGAATTTGGGGCTAAATAATTAGTTTTGTGGTGTACATTTGTTTGTAGGAAAAGCATGGAGAACGGCACCCTGCTTATACTGTATAATGGACCTTTCTGCAGCCTTTGATACTGTGGACCACACCCTTTCACATTCTCTGTAATCTTGGTATCCGTAGCAGAGCTCTACCCTGGATTTCCTCTTACCACTCCCATCGCACTCAGCGTCTCGTTTGCCAACAACCTACTCCTTCGATATCTGTGGGCGTACCCCAGGGGTCTGTTCTGGGATCTCTTCTCTTTACATACTCTCGCTATAATCACAGCTTGAAGGTTCAAATATCACCTCTATGCTGATAAACACATTTACCTTTCAACCTCAAGACTTTACATGCTGTACAGGACAAAGTCTCTGAATGTCACTCCACTATATCATCCTGGATAGCCGTCCACCAGCTCGAACTTAACTCGCCCAAGATAGAGCTCCTAATACTTCCTACCAAGCCTAGTCCGACTGCCCCCTTCTACATTACTGTTTGCAGTATTATCATACACCCAGTATTAAATACACTGCCTAGGGGTCACATTTGACTCATCCCCCAAATTCTCCTCACATTCACAATGTCGCTAAAACCGGTTGGTTTTTCGTCCGTAACATTGCAAAGATACGCCCTTTCCTGCTAAATGGCAAAAATGCCAATGCAGAGCCTCATTCTCTCCCATCTAGACTATTGCAACCTTGGAGACCTCGTCTCGCACCAGTTTCCCCTAAACGCTGCTGGTAGAATCAGTTTATTCTCTACATCTATCTCAGCATCTCTCCTGCTAAAATCCTCCTCATGATTTCCTATTAAATTCTGTATTACTTACAAATAAATAAATAAAAAGAGGACTTAAGGCAAAACGCACCTCTGCCCCTCCTTTCATGTCAGCCCTAATTTCTCGGTATACACCTGCCCGCCTCATGCGTTCTGCTCAAGGATATTTTCTGTCTACCCTTTTTGAATCTAAAGCCCTCTCCCGTTCCCCACCGCTCGAATGCTCTAACTAGCACCATCTCTTTTCACCTTTAAAACACCTTGAGTGAAGCATTTGGATAGCTTCATTGGCTGATACTATAATACTATACATCTCGTATGTATTTACCATGAACCCTTGCGGATGCGCTTACCAGAACACGCTCCTACTGTCTCCAAGTTCCCCCTACTTACCACTTAGACTACAAGCTCCTTGGGGCAGGGACCCCTTTTCCTGTCTACTTTTATGTATGAAGCTGTTATTCCTAATAGGTCACGTATTGCTGTTAAGCGCTACGTACATGGATGGCACTATATAAAGATGTACATACAACAGCTTTCAGGACCGATCTGATACTAAATCTTCTGAACAGTGCATCTCAATGTAAAACGAAAAAGAAAAATATTTGGCACAGAGAAGGACCATTCACAGGCCACCTACAAACTATGGGAGGCATGGATACTACCGCAACAAAGAAGGATGTTTTGTGGTGTCTAAGGCCTCGGGCATGGTGCCTCGGGCCGCGCTGATCCGCGCTCCTGCTCTGCCTCGCCTGCTCAAACGGGAGCTTTTTTGTGTCCTGGCAGGCGAGGCAGTGAGCGCGGCGGAGGCGGGGCAAAGGCGGAACGGAGGCGGGGCTAGTCCCTCGCTCCCATTAGATGTGAGCGGTCACGTGACCGCTCCTCCGCTCCCCTGAACGGCAAATTTTAAATTTTGGCTGTCTCCTCAAAATATCTGAGCCTTCGCACACATGCGGAAGCGGCTGCTAAAGCCGCGCTGATGACAGATGCAGGGGTTAAGTGCATCTGCTCAGCACGGCCTACTGTACTATGTCCCAGGCCTAAGGCTGCGTCCCCGCTAGCACTAAGTTCGCTGAGTGGGCGGCGCATACATAAACACATTTTTCACACTTACAAGTGCGCTCACCTTCTCCTGCATTGTCCCCCCCGCTCAGCGCCAGTGGGGACAAAGCCTAAGGCTGCGCTGATAGTGCCGGCTACGGATGATGCCACCAGTCTCCGTAGCCCTTGTGAAAGTTCTAATTTGAGTTTGAGACGTCTCTTGCTACAAGGGGAGTGACATCAGGCAAGGGGTAAGGCAGAGGGGCGGAGATCAGTGCAAGGGGGAAGGCTGAAATGGAGAGGAGTTGTAATTTCTGTTTGTATGCTGAATTTACTTTAACGTTAAATTACGGGAGAATTTACCGTTTTAAAGTTGTTAATATAGTGTGTTTCACTTGACAGACACATCCCCCTCTACACCCACACACCCTGCAACCACACACCTCTTCCTGCAATACACACACACCTCTCCCTGCACCCACCCACACACACACCTCTCCCTGCACCCACCCACACACACACACACCTCTCCCCGCACACACACACACTCCTCTCCGCACACACACACCCACACACACACACTCCTCTCCGCACACACACACCCACACACACTCCTCTCCGCACACACACACCCACACACACTCCTCTCCGCACACCCACACCCACACACACACACTCCTCTCCACACACACACACTCCTCTCCACACACACACACTCTGAGACGACCATGGACACCAACGTATGGAAGACCTTATGGGTGGCCTATTCCATTACAGAAGGAGAATTTTGGTGGCCCTTCAAAAAATAGGCAACTGCATTTCCACCTATTACTTGAACAGGTTCTTGCCCATTCAAAACCGTGTTGTTGAAAAAAGCGGAATAAGCATAAGGCTATTGCCTGGGGTTTGAAATATCTGAGTAAACATGCAAATTTTGACGACAAGCGGGAAAGTATGTATTCATACAATATTAGATAGGAGGATAAGTGTTTCATTTAGTGAATGCAGTTTCGTATGATATCTTAATGGAGTATGGCAGGAGGAACTTCGCAGATGTGTTATCACAACCAACTGTCATGTCCATTTGAGCGAGTTTGTCAGATGATGTCTATCCGCAGTTAGCCCGTGTTGGGCACTGAGTCTGTTTTCTTGTTGTTTTTTTGACAGTCGGTTCGCGTTGCTTTTGTTTTTTTTTAGTTACCTAAAATGGTAGTTTAAAAATACAATTTTAAACATAAGTTATCGTTTTGATAGCACTTTGTTGTTTGTTGGCCACAAACTCTCCAAATACCATGAGGACTTTCAAAACTTTCCCCAATGTTGGTTCCACCCTTACTTGCTGCCTTATTATTAAAATATTTTACCAGGAGAGTATCATAATAGTTGAAGAGTTATCTTCGTTTGCAAGTACCTGTCCGGGCTCACGGAGAGTTAAGACAAATTAATACATGGTTACAAATACATTACTAAATTGACACAAGCGGATATACCATTATATACCAGACATTCGCAGCGCACAGTTAGAAAATATATATTATGGGGTATGAACAGTACCAGACCAGATTAAAATGTGTGAACAGCTTAATAGAGATTCTTGTTTTCTATTGTGGTTTAACATGTCTGAGACTTCAGGAGGGTCTCCCACGAGCCGAAAGGCTGACTGTCCACTTTTTAATGCGGGGTTTATTCATCAAGCCTCCTTTATGGATGCTAACGCTCGCAACAAGATTACGCCCATTGGAAGGCGTTACTCTGAGGTTCACGCTTGCGTTCGGGTAGGTGTTAGCTGGTGAAGAGCTTCATGAAATGGGGGGGTTAATTTCAAAAAAGGCAGTCCTCCTATAAGCAATGACATATTTTGTGCAGACTTATCTAAAGGGTAAGCTTCCTCGGTGGGCTTAGATAACACAAGATGCACTCATGGTGGTTAATGAATAGGCCCAAAAAGTCTTCCATTTTAAGGTGAATTCATAGGCCCAGAATCACAAAAAGGATGCCAAGCTTTTAGCAACCACTTTGACTTCCATTCATACGAATGGAAGCAGAGGTGTGCTAAAGCTTAGCACCCTTTTGGGGATTGGGCCCATAGGTGACTTAAAATAATTAAACATGTAGGAGGAATTTACTGGATTTTAAAAAAAAAAAAGAAAAAAAAAAAGAGGTTTTCTGATTTCTGTTATTCCTTGATTTCCGTTTAAAGTAGAAAAAAATATTACATCTGTTGGGAATTTTGGGGCGTAAATAATTAGTTTGTGGGTGTACAGTGTTGTAGGAAAAGCATGGAGAAACGGCAACCTGCTTATAGTAGTAATGGACCTTTCTGCAGCCTTGATAATGTGGACCACACCTTTCAATTATCTGTAATCTTGGTATCCGTAGCAGAGCTACACCGGGATTCTCTTACCACTCCCATCGCATCGCGTATCTTTGCCAAAAATACTCCTTCGATATCTGTGGGCGTACCCACGGGGTCTGTTTGGGATCTCTTCTCTTTACATAGATCTCGCTATAATCACAGCTTGAAGGTTCAAATATCACCTCTATGCTGATAAAACATTACCTTTCAACTCAAGACTTGACATCGTATGGTACAGGACAAAGTTCTATGAAGCCACTTACTATATCATCCTGGATAGCCGTCTCCACCAGTCGAAACTTAACTCGACCCAAGATAGAGAGTACCAAATGACTTCCTACCAAGAAGCTTTCTAGTCAGACTGCCCCCTTCTACATTTACTTGTTTGAAGTATTATCATAAACCCAGTATTAAAATACACTGCTAGGGGTCACATTGACTCAATCCCCCACAATTATTTCACATTCACCAATGTCGCTAAACCAAGGTTGGTTTTCGTCCGTAACATTGCAAAGATACGCCTTTCCCTGCTAAATGGCAAAAAGCCAATGCAGAGCCTCATTCTCTCCCATCTAGACTATTGCAACATTGAGACACTTTCGTCTGCACCGTTTCCCACTAAACGCTGATGGTAGAATACAGTTTATTTCTACATCTATCTCAGCATCCTCTCGCTGACTAAAATCCCCTCATGAGTCCTATTAAATTCTGTAGTACTTACACAATAATAAAAAAAAAGAGGACTTGAGGCAAAACAGCACCTCTGCCCCTCCTTATGTCAGCCCTAATTTCTCGGTATACAGATGCCTCCTCATGCGTTCTGCTCAAGGATATTTATTGTCTACCCTTTTTGAATCTAAAGCCCTCCCGTTCCCAACCGCTCGAATGCTCTAACTAGCACATCTCTTTTCCCCTTTTTGAAAAACATTGAAGTGAAGAAGATTGGATTAGCTTCATTGGCTGATACTATACATACTATACATCTAGTATGATTTACCATGAACCCTTGCGGATTGCGGGTGGTCTTACCAGAACACGCGTCCTACGGTCTCCAAGTTCACCCTACTTACCACTTAGACTACAAGTCTTGGGGCAGGGACCCCTTTTCCTGTCTACTGTTATGTATGAAGCTGTATTCCAAAGGTCACGTATTGCTGTTGTAAGCGCTACGTACAGTGGATGGCACTATATAAGAGTGTACATACAACAGCTTTCAGGACCGATTGCATACTAAATCTTCTGAACAGGCATCTCAATTGTAAAACGAAAAAAAAGAAAAATATTTGGCACAGAGAAGGACCATTACACAGGCCACTACAAAACTATGGGAGGATGGATACTACACGCAACAAAGAAGGACTGTTTTGTGGTGTCTAAGGCCTCGGGTCATGGGTGCCTCGGGCCGCGATGGATCCGCGCTCTGTCTGCTTGCACTTCGCCAAGCGGCTCAAAAGGGAGATTTTTTTGTGTACCGGACGGCGAAGGCGGGAGGGCGAAGGCAGCGCGAGAGGCGGGGCAAAGCGGGAACGGAGGGGGGTAAGTCCCTAGGATAGCTCCAGTATGTAGCGGTGCACGTGACCGCCCTCCGCTAACCTGAACGGCAACATTTTAAGTTGGATGTTCGCTCAAACAATATGAGCCATTAGCCAATGCGGAGGAAGAGAGGACGGCGTCTTAGCCGCAGGCTAGTGAAAGATGCCATGGGGTTTTAAGTGCATCTGATCAGCCAGGCCTACTGTACTAGTCCCAGGCCTAGGCCGGTCCACGCTATGCTAGTTAGATGGACGTGGGACGGGCGCATAAATAAACACATTTATTCACATTACAGAGGCGCTCACCTCTGCGCTGCTCTTGTTCCCCACCGCCCCTTCACGCCGGACAGTGGGGACAAAGCCTAAGGTTGCGCGTGACGTTTATGCGGGTACGGGTATGATGCCCAACAGGTCTTCGTGACACCCTTGTGAAGCTTTAATGTGAGTTGAGACGCTCGTTGTACTAAGGGGCGTAGGACATAGGCAAGGGGGTAAGGCCAGAGGGCGCGAGATCAGCAAGGGGGAAGGCTGGGTGAAATGGAGAGGAGTGTAATATTTCTGGTGTGTATGTCGGAATTAACTTTAACGTAATTAAATTACGGGAGGAGAATTTACCGTTTAACGAGTTCTTGTTACATATAGGTGTTTTTCGCGTGACAGACACATCCCCCCCTACACCACACACCCTGCAACCACACAACCTGCTGTCCTGAAATATATAACACACACTCCTACCTGCACCACACCACACACAACCTCCCCTGCACTCCAACCAAATCATCACACACACCTATCGAACCTACACACACCCTCCTGCGGCCGCACACTACCAAACACCACACACACCAATCCTCTGCCGCACATGCTACGACACCAACACACACTCCTCTCCGACACCACACCCACGACAATCTAAGACTCTGCGCCGCACACCTCGTACATCCACACACACACAAGCCGAGGCCCACACACCAGCACACGCACGCCGCGACCACACACCACACACAAGCCTGCTTCCACACGAACAACAATCGCAGCGCCAACACGACACGACACAGCAACAGCCGAGCGCACAAACAAACACATAACACACGCAGAAGAAACACACACAACAACCAACTACGAAACACACAGACGGGCGGCCACACAGCACAGCACGCCGTCGCGCAGGCACACCAACACACTCCTAGCCATCACCAAACACACACACACCGCCGCGCCAAACAAACACAATCACACGCCAGCCACACCACACACACCAACAATCCGTCCACGACGCACAAACACATCACGCATCTCCGCACACACACAAACACAGCTCATCTACCTCACGAATAACACGACAGCGACCACACTCCACACACAAACTCCTCCACAACACACCACTCTCTCCACACAAACACACCCTCTCCCAACACACACAATCGCGACCAGCAGCAGGGCAGCACAGACACACGCGGCGCCCCATGACACATTCACGTCCGCGCCTCAGAATCACACACACCACACACACACAACACGACACAACCACACAAGACAAACATCACACACAAACACACACACACACACAGCACGCATCGTCCACACAACACAACACTACACACACGCAGCTGCGCAACCACACGCCGCGGCATCAAAAATCTAAACGGCACCTGCGCCACAGACAGGCACACCAAGCCGGTCACAAGCACACACACACACGCCTGCACCGCACACTCATCGGTGCACACACACGCCGGCTCACACCGCAACCACACACCGCTGGTCGACAGCACACATCCACACAGCAGCCCGAGCCACAGACAAACAGCATAAACACCCGCGCGACACACACAACACAGCACACAACACCGTCTCCACACACCCACACAGCACACAGCCGCGCCAAGACCGACACCACACAGATAACCGGCCACAGTGACACACACACACAAACGCATCAAGCGCCAGGACACAAACCACCACCACAACACGCAGCCACACACACAACTACCACACAAAAAGCCAGACACACACATGCAGACACACATCACAAGAATTCAACTACAAGAGTGAGCCAGCAAACAGCCACACATCACCCACGCGCCACAACACAGGCAGCACACACATAACACCACACACAAACTACACACACAACACACAACGACAAACACACACAACTCTGTAGTGCCACACACACAACCCACACACTCACACCCTACACACACCACACACAACACCACAAAACACACCAACACGTCGTCCAGGGCAGCACACACGCAAACACACCCTCTCTCGAACACAACATCACACACCGCTTCGGGCCACACACCACACAATCCTCTCACACACGACACAGCACTATCCCATCACGAAACACACTACGCGCACCAATAAACCAAGCACACTCCTATCCACACACACACACGCAGTCGAACACACACACACTCCTCTCCACACACACACACTCCTCTCCACACACACACACTCCTCTCCACACACTCCTTACACACACACACTCCTCTCCACACACACACACTCAGTGCACACACACACACATCCGCGCACTACACACTACCAGAGCCTCGACACACACATCACCACACGACGCTCCACACACACACACTCCGCTTCATCACACAACACCCCTCTCCATCACACAACCACAACTCGCCGCTCCACACACAACACAATCGATCAACTACACAAACACTCCTGCGCCACACGACACACACTCCTTCTCCACACACACACACACTCGCTCTCCACACACACACACTCTCTCACACACACACCATCCTCTTCCACCATCACAACACACTGTGTAGTCCTACACCCAGGGAGCAAACTCCTCGTACTACACAAACAAACACAAAAGCCGCTCTAGCACACACACACACAAACAACTACACCACTCCTCCCGCACACACCACCCAAAACCTACGCGGCACCGCGAAACACACACCCACCCACACTCCTCTCCGCACAACCCACAACCCCAAACAAAGAACTCCTCTGCCACACACACCCACACGCCGGCGCTTCAACACAACACTACGAGCCCAAACAGCACACCCACGGCGGCGCCAACACACTAACCAACACTCAGCTCCCACAAATCACACACACACGCCTCGCAGCCACAAGTCACACACCAGCACAATCCTCTCAACAAACAGCAGCACCACCACACAAACACACTCCGTCGCACGCACTCACACACACGCCGCGACCACACTAACACACACGTACTGCGTCCGATCAGCACACATCACGACAACCTCGCCAAACACAGCCACACACACACTAGACTCTCCCACCACGAACATGCGACACCGGCCTCTCCAGACACAGCACACACACTCCTCTCCACACAGCACACGCCGCGCACACCCACATCAGCTGACGGAGTCTGCAGCACACACACAGCCGGCCACCAACAGGCACACGCCGGTCCAATATTGCACACACACGTCCGCGCCACACACAGCACACACGCCATCGCGCTCCACACACCATCACACACACAGCGCAGCCGACACACACACACGATCCGGACTCCACACACCCCCACTACCACAGCACACGACCACAAACACACACCCTTCACGACAGCACAGCACCTACATCCACAAAAAACACAACACACACACACTAAAGCCGCGCCAGCACATAGACACACAAACAAGCGCGCAGCTGCGTGCCACAACCCGCGCCACACAGCACAAGCACCCGTACCGACGCCACACACAGCCAAGCTAGCCGCGCCAACCAACCCGCCCGACCACGAAGCGCCCACACACAGCCGGCATCTATCACCGCAGCGCCACACACACACGAACACTCGCTCGCAAACACAGCACAACACGCACACATCGGCGCCCAAGCACACACACAACGACACACACCGCGGGCCAGCACACCAGACTCACACGACAACACACCGCGGCAACACAGCACACACACACCGAGCCCCATACACACAAACACATCGCCAATCACCGCGCCTATCCGAAGCCGCGCCACACTACACGACACACACACCAAACACACAACAGCCAAACCTGTCCGCCAGCACACACACACACACACACACACACAACAACACACCACACACCCAACCACACCACAGGCAACCCACACAACCCCGCGCCACACACAACCCACGCCGCCCACACACACACAAAGCCGCGCACACAACACACAAGACGCGCCCCAGCGGAGCATCAAACGGCCGCACGAAAACACACACACGACGAGGGCAGCAAACAACACACACACCGCGCGCACACACAAACACAAACGGCCGGCGCCACCACACTACCACTACGGACGCCGCCACGCACCTCAAACAACACACCACGCTAGGCGCCACACACAGACACCTCGAGCCACCATCACACACACGTCATCGCCCACAAACCAGCACACAGCGCGCGGCCACCACATCACAAATCCGCGCCACACCACACAAGCCGCTCCCACAGCCCGCACAAAAACTCTCGCCACACAAAGCACCCCACACACTCCGTGCCCAACACACACACACGCATGGCCAACACACACACACTCTGGCTCATCACACACACATCCTCTCAACACACAACGATCAATCCAGATCAGACACCTACACACATCTCTCTCGACACGCACCCCACCCTTCCTCGCTACACACACACAAGTACCTCTCCACACACACACTGGCTCCACACACACACAAAGTCTCATCACATCACACACTCATCGGCCACAACACACACACACCACTCCCTGCACAACACACACACACACACACCACACACATGGCACACACACACACATACACACTTCCACACACACACCAAACACCTACACACACTCTTGCCACACACACACACAATCACAAACAACACACCGCGGGCCCACACACACAAACATGTCGCGACACAAATAACGAACACTACACACACACACACCCAGCACAAACAAAACACACACGATACACCGATCACAGCCACACAAACAAATCACAGATCACACGACGACACACAACACAAATAACACACAGCACCCACACACACACACACCGAGAGCCCCACACAAACACAACACACCTGCCACACGACACACCTGCTCCAAACACACTACACCCACATCACACACACGCGCAAAAGACATACCCACAGAACACACACACACTGCCGACTCAACACAAACACACACACAACCATCCGCTGTCCCACACACACACTCCTCTCCACACACACACACACTCCTCTCCACACACACACACACACTCCTCTCCACACACACACCCTCTCCACGCATCAGACGCTATCTGATTGGTTTATAGCCTGTCACACGGTGAGACAGTCGCTGTAAAAAATATCAAATTCTACCGACTAGAGATTTAGGTCGCTCCGTCATGCCTACTATAAGCGCATGCAACAGATTCAATGCATTTGTTTTGACGCAACGTTGCCAGCACAGAAAGCAAAAATCCTGTAAGCAAACACATTCTGCATCCATAAACACACTACTTCTTGGCACAAGGTTGTATCAATTTCTTTTAAAAAAAAAAAAAAGCTGATTGTTAATTTTTGAACACAATATAGCAGATGTCAAAAGCCAAATGTGTTAGTTTGTTATGCAACCACATCACAAAAACAAAGCCCACTTTATATGGTTCAATGACTTGTACAGTATAGAAACTGCTAATTTTAGAAGCATTGCAACAGAAAAAAAATTAACCAGCTTTAGGAGGTACTGCAAGCTTATTATTTTAACTGCTATGGCACTTTTTTTGTACTGTAGCTCTCATTCTCACCAATGAGGGTGAGGACGGAATACTGTATTGCAACTTAAAATACTGCTCAGTTTTAAAGGCTAGTTCTATATTTTGTCTGATCATTTGTTCTTATTCAGCCCTGGGAATAAAGCAGAGGTTTTACTAGTTTACTGGCTAGGTTATTACACATACAGGGTACTGTATTTATAAGATCAGCACATGCACTAGACGTTAACGATTAAGTTCAAAGAAACAAAATGTTATATTTATCCTTTGTGATCTGATCCTTCAAAATATCTTTTTCTGAAAACAAAGTAGAAAACCGTCAACAAATATTCCCTTCCAAAGGTCATTAAAAATAATTAAATGTCTTTAATCTCGTAGTTTTTTTTTTTTTTGCTTTCTCCCTCCCCCACCCATAGACAGAAAAAACAGCCATTGTAAAAGTAAATATAACAAACCTACAAAGAAAATGAAGCTGGAAATTAGTATAGTGTACATTTTTTAAATGGAATTTTTCATTTTGCAAAATGAAACAGAAAAATTGACTAATAATTGCTGTGACTTCTTCAGTGGCCCCAGCTGACTTCTGATAAACAATGCTTGCTGTGCTCAGCAACTCTTAATTCATTAGCGGACGGTAAGAACTTTGTGGGAACGCCAATCACACTATTCCATATCATGAGCACACATTCCATTGTGATATTTTGCAAGGCTCTAGGACAGGGGTTGCCAGTCTGTGCTCAGTGGTACCCAGGGCTTCTATGAGGCATTCCAAAAAAAGATGTCAATAAGGGTAAAGATTTAAACTTTGAGACACCAAGTTATTCAGGGAAAATAACAAAACAGGGTTTTAATATTGTATACTGTAATCTATATGTAATCATTTATATGTAGGAGGATGTTATTATTTTACTAATAAACTTGCATGCACTATTACAGTGCAGATTCTGAAATACAAGTACAGTAAATTGGAATTGGTAGTCACTAAACAATAGCGTGTTTCCCCTTTTGCTAGGAAAAAAAACAAAAAAAAAAACAAATGGCACAAAAACTAGAAACTCAATGCTGATCATACTCCTGATGACATTCCTCGAAATGAACAGGCAAAAAGAAATATCAGGAAATGCATCTGAAACAAATATTGAATTATGACATTAACCTCTGCCAAAGTTCAGCTTCGGGGAAACCAAATTACAGTTTTCATTCTATTTTGTCAGTTACATCAGTTGATGCAAATTCTGTGAATGTTAAATAAGGCTCTTTGTGCAATACAAATAAATAGGCTTCTAGAAATTGTCTGCACAAAGTCACGTCAACAATGTGCAATCAAGCCAAGATTTCATCTTCTGCCAATTTAAGCATCTGCAAGTACAGTGCAGTCCTCTATGCAATCGTTCATGGAATGTCGACCTGCAGATTTCATGTAAATTAAATATAAAACTATTTCTCTTTGTACATCCGATTGGCTAAATACCATCTGCTCTGAACTTTGGGACCTACGTGGCATTGAATTGTTGAATGATCATAATTTGTATGGATCAGAAAACAGACACCAATCACGCCTCTACTACTGTACACCCACGCTTAGCTATGCTTTCTGTACACCCACGCTTAGCTATGTTTTCTGTACACCCACGCTTATACACCCACGCTTAGCTATGTTTTCTGTACACCCACGCTTAGCTATGCTTTCTGTACACCCACGCTTAGCTATGTTTTCTGTAATCCAGGCTATAATAAAAATATATATATATATTTTTTTACAAAAACCTTTGCACGCCTAATAGGTTATATAAATATGAGTCTGGAAAGGGGTGGGGTGGAATTAATGAATTGGAACAAGGAAACTGCAAGACTGAATTATGTTGGCAAAAGATTTTAAAAAACAATGGACTGCCCAAGTAAAACAGATCTTAAAGCAGACAATTATTTTCTCTTTCTGATTTTCATCAAAGCAGTTGGTCAGAATGCAGACAACTTTCACAGCCATCAGTAATACAAGTTCCCTGGAGTAAAAGGTTTCTACTTGTACAAATAGTTACCAACTCCTGATTTGGAGCCAAATGAGAGATTACCTTACCTTCACCCCATTTTCTTTTTCACTAGTTTCCTTAATGAAGACTTTTTCAAGTTCAGGGCTTATTCCTTCAACATTGCACGGAACTCGTGAAGCTGCAGATTTTGGCACCGAGATACTTGAAAGAGGTATGGGAACAGATCTTGATGCGGAAGCCTGCAAAAACAAAGCCGTAAGGGAACAAAGTTACACTTGGATTGCAAGACTCCTAGTGCAGAGAACATTGTTGATCTTGAAGACAGGCGATGTTAACCCAATGGCAACCATTCAGAGTGCCACCAGTCTCACAGCACTCATTCATGTGATCGTTTGCTGTATCAATTATGTGGTCACGAGCAGGCTACTAAGGACAAGTGGAGGAAACGCCACTTCCTATTGCGTTCACGGCTCCTTACCCCTGTAGAAAAAGGAGCACACAACGCATGACATACGTCGTAAGGCCCCTAGAGCGTTAGCACTTAGGTCGTACAGGATCAAAGGGCTAAGGCAGAGGTTCTAAACTCCAGTCCTAAAGAACCCCCCCCCCCTCCCCCTGTGACTGAACTACCTGTGTTGAAGCAGGGATATCCTGAAAACCTGACCTGTTTGGGGGGTGGGGGGTCTTTAGGACTGGAGTTGAGAACCCTTGGGTTAAGGAGAAGAAACAAAACAAAGCATGAAAAATCCATTACAGTACACATGTACATTTTAATATACACAATGCCAGCTTTATGATCCTCATCTATAGCAATTTGTTTAAAAAAATAAAATCATTACCATGTGGGAAGCTTTTAGTCTTCAAAGTAGGAAGAATTGTTAGCAAACACAAGGCAACGTGATTAATAGTACCTACCACCAGAAAGGGTACCTGCCAACAGTGAACTAAAGGTTTATTGAACTAGAAAGTTTTGAAAGGCGAAAGGTCTGGAGTTGTATAAACAAAAAACTTCCTACAAGTTTCTGCAGCTTTTCTCCTTTCCAAGAACTGAGCAGACGTGGACATGTTTGACCATGTCATTTTTAATTTAACATTTCATAATTTCTATAAACCAACTTTTTATATATGATCTCTAAGAAAGTCAATGAGAAAAGGAGGTGGCTTTGAGGGGGGGGAAAAAACTGGACCTGCAAATATGTGCTGTGACCACACAAAGGGTTTTGTTAGTGAGGTTGCGTGGTCATGAAGCAGCAGAAGGGCAAATGACACAGAGGGCTCTCTGCTGCAGACTACCGCAAGTATAGCATGTCATAATATACTAAACAAAAAAGGCAGTGCTAATAGAAAACTACTGAAAATGGCCAGCAGCCTGAGATATAACTGACACCCTAGGTCAGATATAGAGCAAAGAAAAAAAGGTTATATCTTTGGCGCTTGGCCCCAAGGTGAATATATAATAAAATTGATATACAACTGGATGGAAGATGGTGTCCACTTGGGTTCTCCTCATGAAGACGATCAATCATGTAAAAAATATATAAAAGCAAACATAGTGTAATACAGTAACTAAAAAACATGCAACACTAACACGTACAAGACAACGAATGCTGAGACAATCAGATGACTGATTTTAAATAAAAAACATTTAATACAACAACTCAATGTATACAATTATAACACTAAAAAGAATAGGTCACATGTGCACTCCAACACTAACTAGGCTGGCCGCTTACCAGACATTGAAAAGTACAGTGGATAAATCTGAGAGTATCCCCTCTCGTGATGGCAGGTTTCAGCTCCCAAACATCTCACACGATCAGCAGGGGCTTCCGAGGGGGACCCTCCTTGCCTTCCTTCCACATCACAGACCTCCGCTGGGCAGACGAACCGGGCAGCGTGTCGCAGGAACAAGCGTCACCACGTGCGCAACAGCAGCGCAGGATGCAAGCCAGCAGCAACAAGCCTGCGGAATCGTCAATGTCCAGCTCAACACAAGATCAACCGTGGACAGCACAATGGCTGGGAATAGTCCGTGGAGATGATAGTACAAGTGTGGTGGGTACTGTCACAGCAGCTGTGCACACGTAGACCACCCTACGCGTTTCGGAAGACTGCGCTTCCTTCCTCAGGGGTGAAAAAATAGTGCATCAGTCATGCAATGTCCACCTATAAGTAATCCCGGTTTAAAGGTACAATGCCTCCATAAAGGAATGAACATGTGCAATAGCAGCAAGGTGTCTGAAAGTCTCAGCAAACTAAAAAGTATTAACATACAATACATTAAACACATACTCACTACAAATAACAACATGGTTTATAATAAATGTCAAGGAGAGCTTAATGGTAACCACCCTTTGGTATATATATTTAAACTAAAAATGCATAATGTACAAATACATATAAATGCATGAAAAAATCTACCAACACTATCAAACTTATAAATAGTTAAGGATTTTTAGGATGTACTGTATACATAATATGTAGCCCCAAAATGATAAGCAACCTATGAGAATGGAACATAAACATAGAACAGATACGGGACAGACAGTATGCAAATGAAAAAACAGAGCCTAAGGCCCCACAGATAGACCCCAAACCATTCCAACCCATGTCAAAAAAATGACATAATATCATAATGCAATGTTTGACCATACGTGCAGTATCCAGCACAAAAACACATACGTGCAGTATCCAGCACAAAAACAATCAATTAGGATTAATAAAGAATTAATAAAGAATGATGTGATAAATAAACTATAATAATAACTTACTAAGTGTAAAGTGTTTAATAAATGAGCTATCATAAGACTGATATAAACATTTTTAAAGACCCACTTCCCAGTGCCTAATTTGTGATGTGAGTGTGTATAATGAATTAATTTAACCTGTGAGAAAAACCCACAATAACCCACTATGGATGACAAAGGATCACCTACCTTACAATAAATTTATTTATTGGTAAGAAATGCTTTGAGGTCAAATTCGATATTGAGACCCAGAGGTGTAAGCGTCTGGAGCTCATATATCCAAAAGGGACTCTTTTCTGCCTAGGAGGCTATTGATATTGCCTCCCCGCCAGTTTGGTATAAGTGCCTCTATGGCCATACATTTTAATCCTGAAGGGTCCTTGCCATGTACCTGGAGAAAGTGATTCGACACACTATGCGTGATTAAACCTTTGGTGATGTTGTAAACATGCTCGTATAAACGGCGTTTAATAGATCTTGTAGTCATTCCCACATACTGCAGGCCGCAGGGACATTCCAAAAGATAAATAACGTTCGTGCTATTGCATGTAATATGTTGTTTGATATTATATGTCTTTGAAGTGACCGTGGAGGAAAATGAGGTTCTCTTTAGACTGTATTTACAGGCTGTGCAGGTGTTACAAATAAAATAGCCTTTGAGGCCAAAACTGTTATGTACTTTCTTCCGCATAAAAGAGGACAGCTAAGTGCCAATTGCTGTCCAATATTCGGTGCCTTTGTGAACACAATGTTTGGTCTATTTGGTAGTATGTTAACTAAATCTGTGTCCTTCATAAGGATTGGCCAATGTTTATACAAAATTTTCTTTATATATGGGTAGCTGGGAGGACAAATTTATTTGGTTCGGCTGCCCCTATGGAGCGAACTTGGTCCTATGGCGGTGCTACATCGATGACATTTTTTTTATTTGGTCAGGCACTTCACTAGAGTTGTTATTTCAGGAATTTATGAATAATAATTCGTTTAACCTTAAATTCACTTTCACTTCTAGTAACACTTCTATTGAGTTTTTAGATTTATGTATATATATAGAAAATAATAATTTACATACTAAAACCTTTTTTAAAACCGTCCAAGCCAATAATTATTTACACGCCAATAGCCATCACAACCCTGCGTGGATCAATAACATACCGAAGTTCATCAGGCTAAAACGGAATAGTTCAACTAATAATGTTTTTCAGGCACAAGCACAAGATTTAAAAAAATAAATTTATTGAAAGGAAATATCCATTACACGATCTGGATCAGACTATATCTGAGGTCGAATTGTTAGATAGAGATACTCTTCTTCAGTATGAAAAGAAAATTGAGACAACAGTGAAAATTCCATTTATTACGCAGTACAATTCAATGGCCCCTAATATAAAGAAAATTTTGTATAAACATTGGCCAATCCTTATGAAGGACACAGATTTAGTACAGTACATCCTAAAAATCCTAAGCTATTTATAAGTTTGATAGCGTTGGTAGAATTTTTCATGCATTTATATGTATTTGTACATTATGCATTTTTAGTTTAAATATATATACCAAGGGGTGGTTACCATTAAGCTCTCCTTGACATTTATTATAAACCATGTTGTTATTTGTAGTGAGTATGTGTTTAATGTATTGTATGTTAATACTTTTTAGTTTGCGGAGACTTTCAGACACCTTGCTGCTATTGCACATGTTCATTCCTTTATGGAGGCATTGTACCTTTAAACCGGGATTACTTATAGGTGGACATTGCATGACTGATGCACTATTTTTTCACCCCTGAGTAAGGAAGCAGCAGTCTTCCAAAACGCATAGGGTGGTCTACGTGTGCACAGCTGTTGTGACAGTACCCACCACACTTGTACTATCATCTCCACGGACTATTCCCAGCCATTGTGCTGTCCACGGTTGATCTTGTGTTGAGCTGGACATTGACGATTCCGCAGGCTTATTGCTGCTGGCTTGCATTCTGCGCTGCTGTTGCGCACGTGGTGACGCTTGTTCCTGCGACACGCTGCCCGGTTCGTCTGCCCAGCGGAGGTCTGTGATGTGGAAGGAAGGCAAGGAGGGTCCCCCTCGGAAGCCCCTGCTGATCGTGTGAGACGTTTGGGAGCTGAAACCTGCCATCACGAGAGGGGATACTCTCAGATTTATCCACTGTACTTTTCAATGTCTGGTAAGCGGCCAGCCTAGTTAGTGTTGGAGTGCACATGTGACCTATTCTTTTTAGTGTTATAATTGTATACATTGAGTTGTTGTATTAAATGTTTTTTATTTAAAATCAGTCATCTGATTGTCTCAGCATTCGTTGTCTTGTATGTGTTAGTGTTGTTGCATGTTTTTTAGTTACTGTATTACACTATGTTTGCTTTTATATATTTTTTACATGATTGATCGTCTTCATGAGGAGAACCCAAGTGGACACCATCTTCCATCCAGTTGTATATCAATTTTATTATATATTCACCTTGGGGCCAAGCGCCAAAGATATAACCTTTTTTTCTATGTCATTTTAATATGAATGAAACACGGTCATTTGCTTCTAATGCTTTTTGAAGGTCATTTGGTACGTAGGATTTCTAAATAATCAACTGAAGAAAACTCGAGCCGTTATTTTTACAAAGCTGTCCAAGAAGGATACAGGTTCCTGTAGTTCATTTTTTTTTTTTTAAATGCACATCTTAAAGCAGCAATTCCCTCACAGGTGTGTATATGACCAACAGCTACAATGCAAATATCTTTCCCCCCCGAAGCCTGCCAGTTTATTTTTTCTAATTGTTTTTGTTTTGTATTAAAGATCATGGTTTTCTTGCTGTATAGGTTACCATGCTATATTCACACCGCACTGGCTTCTGGGGAGTGATCTATAAACAAAAAGCGTGCAAATAAATAAAACCAGCACAACTGTTGCTTTAAACTAGAACATGGTTCAATGTGATTTCCCACTCCATTTTTGCATGATTTCGGTTTTATTTCACACGTTTTGACAATTATAAAATTTTAGGTGGATGTTGCAGGCTCCTAAAACTAAGGAGATATGCATTTAGTTTTCAAAAAGATGTATTTTTTTTTTTTTAAGAACAGATGGGTAACATTTTCCACACAAAATGTCAAATGCTTTCAATGATATAGCAAAAGGTATGCATGTGAAACTTTGACGTGCATCACGTCAATCAATACAATGTAAAATATACCTTATTTCCTCGAATCTAAAACGCACCTTTTTCCCCCATTTTCACATGTCAGAAATAGGGAGGCGTCTTAGAATCGATGTACTAAAAATAAAATAAAAAACAGCTACGGGGCACTGCTGGAGATGCCGGCCGGGGATCTTTAGGTGCAGCAACAGCATGGCTCCGATCACGGCCCCTCCCCCATCCCCCTCCATGAGAGATCAGCTGGAGATGCCTGCCAGGGATCTTCACATTCCCCATTCTGACTCCGTCCCTCTCCCCCCCCCCCCCTCATTCCGTCCTTCTCCCCCTCCATTGGTTATTGAAGGGTCATGTGACCCTGATGAGCGCTTGGAAATAAAATTTCCATGTCTCTCCAAGCGCTGAGCTTTGGAGAGTGTATGTGCGCACCACGTGAGCGTGGCTGTACTTATTGGGAATCACTGAAGTGATCTCGCCAAGCGGCAGCATAAAGTTGTAGTGCAGTCTAGAGTAGTGTAGATAAATGTATGCTGTGGTCTGCTAGTAATAAAAAAAAATTACATTTCTGCACAATATAGTTTGATTTTTTCCAATTTTTAAAAAAAAATTAAATCAAGGGTGCGTCTTAGAATCAATGGCATCTTACAATCGAGGAAATGGGGTATATGAGAGGACTGCAGAGCCTTTTGGCAATTTGATTTGTGACAATGTAAAATAAAATAATTTTAGTTGGGCGTGTGTGAGAAGAAGATTTCTGGTTACAGCGATACAGCGCTCGTTTTCAAGTATGTCCCGGGCACAAAATGATGCTGATAACATTACAAGTGACAAAACATGTTTAAAGTAGGAAACAGCCGAAGTCTTGAAAGCGCTTAGACAGGAGGTCGATTTGAGAGATGGCAGCTAAATATAGGACTAAATCATAAAATAAAAAGGTGTCACCCTCTCCTTGTTCTATATTATATTTGAAGCTCACATTGTGCAACTGCATCTGGATTGTTTTATTGGTAGTTAATACGTGTGTGTGTGTACATGTTGAGCATTGCTGAAAGTTCAACACTAAATATCAGAGTATACAATATATGCTGCTTTTATCACAGCTTATTTAGGAATTCACAGAAACCTATATAAAGAATGCTTGAGTGATACGAAAGGTCATAATGATCAAGTAAATAATTTATGATTTCATAGACATTTAATTTTTGTCAAACTGAAAATGGCAAGAACGTTTGTATAAAATATTAAAATACAGAGTGGAACTCCGAAAACACTCTGCCCTGATATAAAATCAATTGCATCAGCACTTGATGGCAAGGTGATGAAATGATACTCACTAGGATAAGGGAATTGATGCACACCTATAAAAAGCAAATACAGTATATTACATACAAATACGGTGCTCCTGGTTCAAGATTCTTTGTGGTAATCCAATAATCACTGGAAATGGTGGAAAGAACAGGGCACTGCGGATTTTAGAATGCAAATGTATTGCCAATAGATACAAATGAGTATCTATTGGCAATACATTTGCATTCTAAAATCCACAGTGCCCTGTTCTTTCCACCATTTTAAGGTGATGAAATGCAGAGAGTAAATTCTGAAGCATAACATGGTGGATTCAAACCAACAAAATGTAAATGGTCTCAACTCAACAGCTTAATATTAATCACATTAAATGTGCTAGGAACAATAGACAAATATTGTTTACAGATATTCTTAATACGCCAGGCATGCCTGAACTTGTCTGCCTTAAATCATCCAGGTACCATAAGAAATTACAGAATGTTGACAAATGCTATAGAACAAGGTCAAACAACGCAGTCTTACAACCTCAGCATCCTACTTGGCTTCTATTAGAGATGGATGTGGAAATCTTAACCTTTCACATGTGTTAATAGACTGCCTGCAAGACTTGTAGTCTAACCACACAGGCAAAGCCACATGAACGTGCTGCCATGAAAGTAGTAATATCGTGCGTTATTTTTTGTAACTCAAAAACGTATCCTGTGTGGTCCCCTAAAATCTTTGGGGCACTATAGGAGTCACAGCAACTTCTGTTAAAGACCAACATAGGAGCTGCTATTATATAACTGGAGTTCCAAGTGAGAGCGTACCATATACAGTACAACAAAACTATACTTCTGAAAATAACTATCTCTGCTCCAATACATTTCCATTATCTGAAAAGACATGGAGTATTCATATTGCCTTAGATTGTAATGTACTGATGATCCTAAAAAGAGGCATTATTAGTATTAGTATTATTATGAGTAAAATACAGAATTGTGCATTTCCAAAATTCCTAAGCACTTCCAGAGGAGCCAGTAACACATTGCTCGCCTTTTGGCCACAAAGGGGTTAATTTGTGAGGCCGACAATATTCCACACCCACCTCAATTCCTTAAATGCATATAAGAAGTTGCCCACACACACACACACCTCACATATAAAAGTGATGGTGCACCAAGAGTTTCTGTATGGGCTGGTGAGAAAGGGAGGGTTGCAGAGCAGGAAAAAAATAGAATGAACTACCCAGCAAAGCAAAGGACAGAATTCTGTAAAGAAACAAAAATGATAAAGGTGTTAAAAAAAGGTTTAGAGAGAATACTCCCTGCACCTGTCAGATGAGGGGAAAAACAAAACCAAAAAAACTACAAAACACTGTAGATTATAAAAAAAAAAAAAAAATGAGTAAACTGGCCTTGGACACAGGAAGACATAGATAAGTGACTGGTGGACACCTGGGTCTGAGAACAGAATAACCATGTTCTTGCAGAGGACAGCAGTCTAGTAAGTACAGCTTTAAAAAAAAAAAAATATATATATATATATATATATATTTTATTTTTTTTAAAGAAAAATATTTGAAAATAAATAAGCAGACAAATGCACCAAGAAAACATTGGCAGCAGGAAGAAACCGGGTCTACACCTGATAGGATGAGAAATGGCAAACATTTGTAATTTGTTCACAAGACCTGTTGGTGAGAACCCCTTCATCTTTCTGGGACAGAGTACAGAAGCTCTGCGGATACATTCATCTTTAAACAGTTCAGGGAATAGAAGCAAAGGACAGCCGCCCTTTACCACCACAACTGCTCATATTGGTGTAGCCATGGCTGGTTCTGGCTATCCGTCTGCCCTCCCTGTCACGCAAGTCCTGGTAGATGCAGACAGTGTCAGGCCCAATCTTAAGTTTGCCTCCCTCCTCCCTTCCCCCCCCCCCCCCAGCCACAAGCAGCTTCCCTGAGTGACAGGGGTGGAGGCAGGACATAATCTGTGTGCGGCCCAATCCTGGGTGCAGACCTTGTACCCTCCCCCTCTGTACTAGGGAAAAGGCAACCCTAAATTTAGTCAGTCAGTTACTACTCTAGCTATGGAGTGAGTACTCTGAGCTGCTGTCGTCCTGCGTTGCAGAACTATATATAATCGGACCCATAAGGGGACTGTGACATAGCCTAGGAGAGACAGGGCCTCAATCATTTGCTACAGGGACCATCCAGATGTCTGGGACCTTGGAGAGAAAGCTGTATTTGCTGTATTACTATGCTGTATGCAATGGATGCTGAATAAAGATGATCTGTTTCAATATACTGCTGGCCCGAGTCTGCACTCAATCAGGGGGAGTATGGACTGGTACTACCATAGGCACTGCCTTCAGCAAAGCTGGAGCCTGGGGCAGATGGAGGCGCTAGCACCCAGAGAACGGATGAAGAATCTACCTCAAAAGCCTGTCCTGTTTAGCCAACACAGGCAGAACCTCCGCTCTCCTGCAAGCCAACAGGTATCATGCACCATTACACACAGGGTAGCAGGCAGATCTCACAGAGGGTGGGGGAAGCAGCGCTACGTTGATTTAACTGTAGGAAAGGTAGTTAAAAAAACAACAACTTTATTCTCCAACAGTTGCCCAAGATTCAATGAAAACAGGTTTTCTACAAAACGTATGTTTATTCCCCTCTAGCCTGTAACCCATTCTGTAAGTAGATGAGAATACAATGACTGCCATAAATAACGAATCCGTAAATTAGCAAATCTTTGAACCGTATTCTCTTGCTCCACCAAACCCCGACAGCTCGGATGAGATGGGCAACATGCTAGTCGCCACTGCACTGAAGTGGTTCATGTCAGTGCTGTAGTGTGACATGAATAGCTGTACTAGCTGGACAGTGGGATATATGTATATACCATAGCTAGAGACCTATCTGCGTTATACATCTAGCTACACCTTCATTCACTGTCCAATGTTCTAGTATATATTACTAGACACTTTCATTTGAGTGTTATATTATTTACTGATGTGTTTCTGCATGTGCTACTTATATTTTTGATCCTTAGTAGCCTTTACCTACCGTGTGTACTATGAGCATTTCCAACCGCTTATACGCCGCTTTCCAGCAGCTGCTGATGCAGCCTCCCGTTCAGTTTAACTAGTTACTGTCTGTTTTATATTATTCACAGACCTATGGCTACAGGCCTGTGGGTTGGGTTACGATTTATGCTTTTCAGCATACCCTCCCTTTGATAAGTTCAGCTGTGCCCCTCTGGGGATTTTATTGTATATATTCTTAACATAGTGTATAGTGTAATCACGTCTCGGTATTTAATATTAAAACGGTTATCTATTTTAATTATCATGCTGCAAGCTCTGTCTTACTACCCTATTTGGATTCATGTGGACACTGTGTTCAGCCATGTTTGGTGATATCTATATTATTTCTACTTATACATTATCCCTTTAATTTGGAGTGCAGGTCAGTAGGGCCTTTTTGTGACCTTGTTTACTACAAATGTGTCTTTTAATCTCTTTTTGCCCTTTACACCAGGTCTTTTTATCTATATATGTCTCTAGGGTGAGCGGTGGATTACCAAGTAAAAATATTGCTTCAGACATCTTACTACGTCCTATGTAATAGCCGTTCCAAATTATTTGAAGGATTTGGAGAAAAAAGAAAAAATAAGAGACAAAAATCAACTGATTAAGATGAAAAGGCAGAGATGACACGTGGTAAAAACTTGCTGGACTTGTCTTAGGTTTACCTTGTCCTGATGGGAAAAAAAAAAACAAGACATGTTGTCTGTAACTCACCAATTCTGCGTGAGAATATGACTTATCAAATGTTTTACCAGGAATACATTGAGCGTTACCTCTGGTTTTCAAGTATGGCATGTGCAGAGAGTTATGAGGACAGATACATGGTTACAAATACATGGGTACATTAGGTGAACAGGGTTATACATTATAAAGAGATTGCATTACAATTACTGCTGTCAATCATCATTTGAAGCGTTAAATCAATGTCTGAAGTTTGCTGGTGTGATTCAAAAGGAGCTCCTGGTGATGCCTGCAAGATTAAAAAGGTAATACCAGGTGGGAATTAGATCCTTACATTGTGGTTCGATTCTCCGAAGTGCTTGAAAAAAATATCCTTACTACGAGATCCAGAGTAGCCAATGGTCTTTCCAGCAATACTAAGCCCTGGGGCTGCTTCCTTCTGTGACGAGTAGTAAATTGCCGCCATTATTGCTCCTTATTCCAGAATATTTGGTGGTACCTCGCGACACTCGATAGTCCACCTTGGCTGGGCATTGGTTGTGAGCATGTGCCAGACCTAGTCTTGTAAAGGACTGCTACGGGAGACCAGGACAATTGACACCGGGATCGCAGACAGACTTGTCAAAATAAACTTTTGTTTAAACCTTAAAAAGTCTGACAGACAGCACTACACAGTGGGATACAAACTCACCCAAAACAGAGAATACGGGGGCGGTGGAAGAGAATCCCAACTCAACTAGGTGCCAGGCACCGCTTCCAAGGCTTACTCGGGCAGCTTCCATTCTGTCTGCTTTAGGTACAGCAGTCATCCAGGGATGCTATTTGCACTATAGCTAGTTCACATAGCTGCTCGTTTCCACTACGAGACTCACTGTGGTGTCTCCGGCACAAACCTCTGATGACACCTACTATGCAACGACCAGAATAGTCTGTGGAACTTAAGTCGGCAGATTCTTACAGGTTCCCCGCCCCTATCGAAAAGCATGGAAGATGGGATGCCAGCGTGTGGATTGTGCAAATGGACCAAATCACAGAATGGAAGCCCGCCTGTCTTGGGCCAATCCAGGACCCGGGAGGTGACCATGCCTCTAAGACAGCCCAGAGGTGGGCTTGACGAGTGGGAAATCAAACTGGCCAACGAGAATCGTACCTACGGGACTCATACCCATCAACGGTTCCCACAGCCAGACCCTAATCTCCCGCAGGGATAGGCGCCTTAGAGTCTAGGCTGAGCAATGGCTCCACTCGGAGGCGCATTGTTTCCCAGACCATTCAGCGCCCCTCCACACTCCTAACAATGTCCGAAGCACTTCACCTAACCGTCTTGATAGCAGGACCTACCGCTTTGTGTGCAGGCTGAGTGAATTACCAGCCCTGCACACAGAACAGAAAATATATTCATCCTAATCTTACCAGTAACATACATAAACCAAATCACATTATACAGAGGGATACTGGGTTAAACCCCAAGTATCCCTTGCGCAGGTAGGGGGCAATGGTTGGGCTTAAACTTTAATATGTGCCACATTGCCCGTCACAATAACAACCTCTTTTTAGGTTCTTGTCCTGCTCGCACCATACTAGGGATTTTTTAACATTTCTGGTAGTGAGATTGATGGAAGTGGACTCACTTTCCTTCTTTGGCCACGAGTCACTAGTACCTTCATGAAAGTTCTCGGGGGACGTAGCGCCGTGTACTGATCGATCACGACTGCTGCATATTCGTACATGGGAGGTAAATGTCCGTCAGATCAACCGACAACAAATTCCATAGTCCCACTGCTGTAATGGTCTTCAGGGATTTCATCTGGATTTTTTTTAAAATTATTATTGAGCAGTCTGTTGACTCTTTGATTCAAAAGGGTTCTAAAAGTCCCATTTAATTTGACAAGGAACATTACCCAGTAGATCTTTAAAATGGCTGGATCTTCCAGTCAACCATTAACTCCTTCATACTTCCTTTTAAAGCAAGTGGCTTTGCTTGTCTTTTGGCAGTCGAGATGTTATGAATTTGTGTAGGAGTGGCCATAAGAGAAACGGACCGTGACAGGTGGCTACCCTTGAACACCCTCTTCCAGACCTATAAAATCCCATACGTTCGCCATCTCGCTCATAACAGCCAGACTTTCAAATCTTCATCGCGGTAGAGCGCATTAATAATCAGGGATCTTTAGACTTCCGTTTCAAGAGCCTCTTCGGTATTTGTGATCCACTGCCAACAAGCTGTTCCTGTAAATTATTTTCTTAAGGCCCCCTCCAAGTGCCTATCCAGAGCATCTCAAAAAGAGTCTGCATTATGCACTGGCAGCATCATACATCTCGAGTCTCAAAATCACAACATCTACCTTAGGAGGGGAGTTACAGGCTTCCACGTCTGTCCCCAAAAGGATACATTTTTGTAAAAGGTTATAGACATGGACACTTGCCCAGCTGTGTCCATTAATTCCTATTTTACGTCGTGAACGGAAAAAGGCCGTAGGCCTTCTAAGGAGACCTCTGAAAACACGATCTTACGGCTTCAAAGGGGCAGGATTCCTTTTCTGTGTGTAGAATTTCACTAACCGCCTTAATGAGAGGCTCAATGAGCTGCAAGTCAAACGCTGAGGATTCCTATGGAATAGTAAATTGTCAGCTCTCAATATCTTTCTCTATGCTGCAGAATTGTTCCTCTTCTGACGTGCCTGAGGAGGAGTCCCTGCAGTCTCTCTAGACAGGTGTGGGATCTTTTATTGTTTTCGACCTCTACTTATAGCCTTGGAGGATACCTCCATCAATGAAAACGAAATCACACATTGGCTGTATAAGTTACACTAAAGACTGTTCTAGAGAAGTAACAACGATTCTTGTTTTCCAACGCCGGTCTCACTGGCAGCACAGTATTTTGTTTTTCTCGCAACTTTCGTTTTAAATGGTCATGCTCTGAAGTCATCTTGACACCAAAAACAGATTGTAAGCTCACCTGGGCAGGAACGGTGTCTAAAAAAAAATCCTACAAATGGACCATGATTTATATGTAATTGGTCCCAAATAGGGTACACCTCATTCACAGCCTCGCCGTGCACCTCGCCACACGGAACTATGGTCAGAGAGAATTATGTATTGCAGTTCAGTGTGTCCGGCAGTTGGAGCACTGAATATATTTACCTATGATACTCTAAATGGTAAAAGTACAATGCAATGAGTGCAGGTCTTAAGATAATCGTACACGTCCAATGACCCTGTACAGTACTGTATATATACTGTTGCAATTTCACACGATTAAAAAAAACACTATGCATTTACGGAATCTGTGTCATACTTTTGTGCATGGCATGGGACACTGCAATTACTCCTTGCCACACAAGACCGGCTTCCAGTTATGCCGATATGATATATTGTGCCATTCACGTCGGGACAGATCGGAGAGCAACTCTGAGATACTCATATCGTCGACAAGTACAAATTCTACAGATAAACACCTATATAAAAAAAAAAGGTGGAGGCATTCTATTAAACACAACTTAAGCATGAATGATTACTTTATTAGAACACCTTCAAGACCTGGCAAGAGGGGCGGGTGCTGGGTGCTGGGCACTGCACGCATCACGGATGGATATGTTCAATCATCAATTGTGGTGACCGTACCGCTCAGCCAAATACCAATATCGATAATAGCATATAACAGGGTGCTTTAGGACAAATAATCGTCATTTTAACAGAGCAGGTTCAGAAAGAACCCAAAAAAAGATCCTATATCAAGCACTCGCTGTGGAAAGTAGAAGGTGGGTGATTACTCCATGAGATACAAAATCTCTACAAATTGTCTATTGACCAGAGGCGAACCATCAGCTGACATGAATTATATATGTCCACATAGGACTAAAAGTGAAACAAAGTTTTAATAAACATTAAATAAACAATTGAGCATGTGTGGTGTGCCAACAATCCTCATAGGAGGCAAGCGCCATGTTTAAATGTGGTTGATATATACCTCATTCTAAAGAGTATAATCACCTATATAGAAAATAGGTATATATGTTCAATTGTTCATTTAACATGTTTATTAAAACTTTAATTTTTCATTTTTAGTCCCATGTGGACATATATGAATTATGCATGTTCAATCCTGGCAACTTTCGAAGGAGATTGGTCAGGACCAAGAGATTGAATAATAGACCTTCCAAAGCCGGTGACTCCAATCTGCCTCCACCCGAGTACCTGCTCCATCCCGAGTGCCAGTCCCAATACCATTACCAGTACAGACCAACCAACTTCGAAAACAAGATGAACCTACATCCCAACTACATGATCGCCTCAAGTACCTACATACAGCACACCACTTGCATCAACATTGTGTCACTGCCAAAGTAAACAAGGTAAATATAAATTTACACAGTTCTACTGTACGATTGTACAGTACAAATTCCCAAATGACCTGCGTATGCGTTGAATGGACCATGTATGCCAATACAGTAGTTTAAGCATGTAACTATTTTTTTATTATTGTGTTTGTGCAAGAAACATCCAGGGACACGGTCCGGTAAAGCAGCGGTGCGCAAGGTGGGCGGGGGGGCTGCTGGATTTGTTTTGGGGGGGCGGGGGGGGGACGCAGGCGGTTGCAGAGGCCCAGCGCTCTTCCCCGGTGCATTTAAATTAAATGCCGGGGGATCGCGTGAGGCCCCTGACAACTCAAACTTACCTGGACGCTGCCGGCGTCACTCGTATCCATGGCAACGCGGCATCAAATCACGTGACCCCGCGGCGTCAAGGTACCGGGGGGGGGGGGGGGGGGGCTCAGAACGGAGAGCTCACTTAAATTGAAAAATTAAATTAAAAAAAATAAATCCATCTCCAGTCAGTCATCTGTTTCCTTTATTAGTGTGCAATTATGTCACCAAATAATATTAAATGTTTTTTGCCCTCCTTTATATTATGTATGGGAGGTTGAATAAACACCCACTTAACGTGTTATCACAGAATATATTCCAGTGTGAGTTAATATTCCTGGTCGGTGCTCTGCAAAAAAAATTGTATTAAACCCAGTTTTGTTGTCATAAGAATATTTAGCTCCTATACAGTATAACATTCTCCTATGGCAGGATAACCAGTTGAAAGAAACGTATTCAATACATGAGCTTCTTATTCAAAATCTTCTTTCGTGGAGCAGTTCCTGTAAGACCATAGGAGCTGCCCCACAGTATTGCCATTGAAGAGGTGTGCAGGGTGAACTCTACCAGTCAACAACCAAAAATAAACTGCTGTATGCTTGCAGTAAATTAAACTATGCATCAAAACCGCAGTTCCTCATGCATAGACTTTTAGGATCTGACTTAATATATCTAACCGTTGGTGTGACTAGAAAGTGCAAATAAATCAAATGTCAAAAAAAAAAAAAAAAAAAATTCCCAAAGGGGGATGCTGTCATCACAAAAGAAAACAAATATCACCGAACATTACCATGATACAGGTTTACAGATGAAAACCTTAATTTTCCCACCAGCATATAAATACATTAGCATAGCTTGTGGCACAAGCGGCGCCCATAGAGGGGTCCCGTATGTGAATACTTTTTTTTTTTTTTTTTTTTACACAAGTAAACAAAAATTCCAAATTGTTTAAATAAAAATATTACATGTAAAAAATAAAAAATAAATTATTATGGCTGCCCATGTAAGAGCCGTTGGGGGGAGGGGGGAACCCTATATACTATACTCCAAATCAGCCATTTGTGTCACAAAACTCAATTAAGTTTAATGGGAGAATGCCAGAATGCCAGCTTTGAACATTATAGACTTCCCTCGTCATAGGCCGTGAACACCGCGGCAATCCCATCCAACTTCATATATTGGAGACGGTACAGATTTACTATTGAAGGTAAAATTACAAACTCACATTTTTCTATATATTGATTTACAAGCCAAACAATTAGTACTACAACATAGTGGAGACGCAGAGAGACACAGAGAGAGAGACACACAGAGACAGAGACACAGACAGAGAGACAGAGACACAGACAGAGAGACAGAGACACAGACAGAGAGACAGAGACACAGACAGAGAGACAGAGACACACAGACACACACACAGAGACAGAGACACACACACAGAGACAGAGACACACACACAGAGACAGAGACACACACACACAGACAGAGACACACACACACAGACAGAGACACACACACACACACACAGAGACACACACAGAGACAGAGACACACACAAGCACAAAAAAAATGCAGAAATCAGCCAGGAAGCAAGAGAGTGGGCATTTGTAAAGAATCAAGAAAGAGCAAATCTTTAAAGCAATATGTTTTTACTGACTGTTTATGTTCTATTTAAAAAGGTGTCACAATTCAATATAAGATACTTTGTTTTGTCACTTGAGTGCCAGGACATTCACTCAAGGGATTCAAATGGATTTCTATTTTAAGGTACAAAAGGATCAAGAAACGAACCTACTAGGTGAAATAGCAATCAGCTGATCAGAATATTAGCCATTGTAAGTCGTGTACCCTGGAATAAAGGGACAGCTGATGCCCTGTCTAAAAGTGGAAGACACTGCTTACTAATAAGATACAGGGCTACCTTGTCGTGCGATGAGAGCAGGCGCTGTCTCGGTTTGCTCCGTGCGGCTCAGACTACCTCATCTGACAGTCCGGTATAAGGATGAGGTCCCAGTCAGCACTGTCACGCGTGGCCGGCGGAGGGTGGGGCACGTGCACAGCGCTGCACCGCGATCTGCGGAACCATTTGCGACAGGAGGGGGCGTGTCGGTGGGTTTGCAGGGGCGTGGCCATGACCTCACGCGGCTGGTTCACGCTCATTTGCTGAACCGCCGACGGGGGCATGGCAAACTCTGAACTTCAATTCCCCTGCCTGATTGAAAACCTGTAGCGCACCACTGGGGGAAAGGTGCACGACAATGTAGGAACTGGGACCGGCCTGACTGGGGGGGAGGGAGAGCTTGAACGCACAGCGCACGTAGAAGTGACTGGGGCCGCCCCCGTAGAAGTGACTGGGGCCGCCGCCTAAGACCTAATCAGCAGAGTGAAGCACAGTATTTGAAGTCACACACAGCAAGGGGGGGAGAAAACGAGTTCTCCCATGTGCGTCTACTACACCAGCGCAACACTGTACACCAAGAACTGGTATCTTATATCTTACTAGCAAGCAGTGTCTCCAGGATACATTACTTGCAATAAGTTGATTACCTACTATCAGTGGCCGTGATTTACTACGTTAAAAAACAGTTTGACTGGCACCACTGACTGCATTGGACCGTTTGCTCTCTTCTGTGTATACCACCATCACCCCCTTCACCCATCCATCAGTTTTAATTTATTTAAATTATAGTGCTCCACTTGTAGAATTTGCCGATTAAAAGAGGTACATTTTAGATTTCATTAAATGAAATTGAAGTGACAGAAACAGATAACTGCTACTGTAGGTTAAGCCATCTTGTTCCTCATCCGGTTATACCTACAGACACTGTATGTCCTCCTTTGGTTAATTGCATTTCTAATCCACCTAAACCTATTTCAATTGTTTCAAGATTTTAGGATCTTGAGCAGGACTGCCCCCATTTTTAGATTTCTATTTTAGTAGCAGTGGATACAGGATGGGATGCAGCACGGCTTCCAGAGATTTCACATACGTCAGAGTGCCTATAGAAAGTCACACTACAGGAAGCATACTGGGTGTGTGCGTGTGCGTATAAATTGCCCACTGGAGAACTGGTACCATGAAACCACGAAGAAAAACGTTCCCTGTATTAGTTACTGTGACAGAGTGGAGAAAGACAGTAGAGAATTGCCCAGTGCACATTGGGTTAATGCTTGTTCGGCAGTTTGCAGGAAGTGCAATGCAGCTTAAAAGGGCAGACAGATGGGGAAGGTGCTGTTGCAGCAGCGAGAAAAAGACCTGTGAGGGAACTCAAAGGAGAGCCAACTCACCTACCAGTGAAGGAGAAAAAAGGGCAGTGCTTTATAGTCTGCTACGGAAGAGAGGACTGGAAGCTGAAACAGAGCCACCAAGAGATTGGACCAAGCTGACACATGGCATTTTCTTATGTTGGTGTACAAAGTTTGGTTGCAAGAACCATGTAACCCTCGCCAAACAGGGCAATATACGGCTGTTCTGGGTCCGTGAAGACCCAGGGAAAGGGAGGACTGATCCGTGGGCTGTTGTAGCAAGACAAATAAAATGCTCACTATTTAAGTTCAACTTTCTACCGCACAAGTTATTTTGGGGTCCCTGAGCTAATGAAAACTTACTATGTGCAGTTTTTGATTATGTAACTGAGGCATTTACCACTTCTGCTTCACAATTTAAGCCTTAGTTCTTCATTATGTGATTTGACAATCGTAAATTTGGCAATTTATGACATCATACCACTTTAAAACCAAGTTATTTGCAATTAGAGTGCAGCTTGCTTGCTGTGCCTCTTAATGTACATGGAAGCCATTTGGTTACTGACACCTTCACTGCCAACCTGTGTCCCAATTATTTAAAAATATCAGCTCACAAGCGAGGAAAACAATTACCCAATAAATCCTGTCTCCATAAAAGTGGGCTGTGCCCGTGCACATTGAACTGCAGCGATGCACTCACCTGAGTGTGACCAATTGCTATATGGTTTCCCTGGAGCGGCACCTGACCATCCTTCTCTTTGCTATGACGACTGCTGTGCTTGCTGCGTTGGAGTTGCTGTCTTAGCTTAGCAATCTGCAGAAACAGAGGCAAAAACACAGCTGAGAAAAACAACATGTAGTACGGAAACGGCTTGTGTGCAGAAGCAGGTCACATGTAATAACGCTATACAGAAAGTATTAAATTCTTTGGAAGCCTACTCTGTGCAAGAACATAACCCCAACCCAAAGGGTTCACCCAAGCAAATAAACATGTGTAATATAATGTTAAAATCAGAGATGATCCCCCCCCCCCCCCCAACACCCCCATATTTAGGGGCCGAAACAGTCACATTACATTTTCTTTCTAAGTCACCAAAATACTTTGCAGTACAGTACAATGGGATTAACCCCTTCAGGCACTGGAATTTGCTGCCTCCAACATTGCGATAACGAAGAAATAAAACCAAGCAAATACATGTTATCAGGTGCTCATAAAAGAGGAATAGCTCAAAGACAATAGCAAGGGGAAAGTGTGTAGGGCAGGGGTGGGCCACTCCAGTCCTCAAGGGCCACCATCAGGTTAGGTTAAGGATATCCCTGCATCAGCACAGGGAAGACAGCCATCTGTGCCGAAGCAGGGATAAGTTTCACACCTGACCTGTTGGTGGCCGTTGAGGTAGGGTGACCATATTTGTCCCAATGTCACGCATGCACACAAGCAGCTGGCTAATGCCGATCTCGCATGCGCAGCCAACGGAATGCGAAAAAACGAGACATCTAGTCACACTACCTTGAGGACTGGAGTTGCCCACCCCTGTATGTATTGAGCTGCATATTACAGATATATCCAGAGGCTAAACACCACTCATTTGAAAAAGTTAATGTTTTGAGGTCTTTGAGTGAGCTTTGGGAGAAGTCTCGTACATTACCTAAAACAAGCAAGATCATATATATTTTTCTACAACCCAAGGAGCTGATAAATATTCCCTTTGCTTTTAAGAAAATCAACAGGAGCAGCAACCAATAGGTTTCATCAAAACATCTTGCCACTTCAAAAAGCAGCGTTACAAGTCATATTTCATATTAACTTTAATTTCATGGGTTTGCATGCATCAGTTCCTTAATTCAAGGAGTCCAAACAGTAATTAATCATGGAATAGTGGTCATTGTTTAACATACTTTTTCATAAACAGTAATCCAAGTTAATTTATACACTAAATTCTATGGTTCTAAAGGCTCAATTTAGGGTCACATCCATTTTTAATAACTGAATATTTTCATACAGATATGTAAGCGAATAGGCGTGAGACCCACACAAAAAAAAACCCCCATACAGCAAATAAAAATACAACTTGTGGGTACATTTTTATGTCTCAGATCTGCAACCTGGTTTTTACCAACCATAACGTTGTCTGGTTATAACCAGGTACTGTACCAGCATCACATTGCACAGCCAGTAACCAAACTTGCACTGATGAGACCCAAAGAGACCCAGCTGTCTGAGTAGGTTTACTGGCTATGCACTTGTTTAACCCAGGCTGTGCTGAAAAGCTGTGTAATACGGCAGGTATAAGCTTCTAGGTATCCATGTTAAAATGGATAAGAAGTGCGACTCACTGTGCTCATTTGCATGTCTTTCTAGCTGGCTGCAGTGGACGCATTGCTTGACACACTTTTGGAAATACTATATGTTACAAAGAAAAACATAAGATGGCCATATGATGAAGTAGGCAGAAAGTTATTTTAGCTAGACTCAATGAATATTTATGGGAGAGGGATTTACTACAGTATTTTCTAATCCAACAAACTCCTGTGAGCTGTAAAGAGCAATGACATGTTAAGAAAGATTGTGTACTTCGCTAGGTAGCAAAGTGAACTACCAAGACATGTTTGCCCTTATCTGGTAGATTTGCATTAATAAAGCCACTGTTTAAGCTTGTGGTTACCATGTAAAAAATATATATAAATATAATATGGACAGAAGGGGGTTGTGATGGTAGGGGTAGATTTGGCTACTCTTAAATTAAGGTTAAGCGCACTATTACCCCTACTCGTCAATGATATGGTGTATTTATGTACAGTTTATTTGGATCTATATATGTTATTCTTAAAGTATGTAAAACAGTAACGAATAGCTCTGTTCAAGAGGGAGGACCCGCAGGGGTTAACCCTTTCAAAAAGGAGCTGTAATCACAGCGTTTGGTATTTTAGGCCTGGACACTGATGGAATTAGGCACATTTTTGAGGAACCAGGAAGTGGTAGACCATGTACTGAGCGGATTTGTTCTGCAAGAAAGCTGTAGCCCTGTGACGATATCTGTATTGTATGATTGTGGAGGTGAATTGTGTGGGCATGGTCTGTATCCACCTACATCCTGTGGACTATGTTATGGATAGGAATGATGATATTTGGGCATGCCATTTTTGGCTTCCTAGCCCACCTTCAACCCCAGTAATCTTATAAACCAGGTCTGGGGCAGTGTGCAGAGACCAGGACTATTGTTCCCACCTAAACTCAGCTCCTTGATTGGGACAGGGGTATAAACACTCCTTCTCCCTAGCTTCAACTGAGTCATTCTAGACCTGACAGCCTTTGGGAATGCTGTGTGAAGGGAAGCGAGGAGACCCAGAGCAGGAGCCCGCAGCTCTACTGCATGCTCCAGCCTGTGTGTGCAGCTTCAGCCTGACCTGTTTGGAGCTCAGCAACAGCTGGGGAAATGTTAAACTGCTAGCTATTGGAGCGTAAGGCAGTGCTGCCCATACTACCGAGGACAGCGGTGCAGGTTGGGAACGTGTATCGTGACAAGCTTCCGGACGGAGGTCCCCACACCTAGGACTTTGGGGCTTGGGGGGGGGGGGGGGGGGGGGTGTTATGCACTGGAAGTTGGTGGAAACTTTATCCAATAAAATGTCACTTGTTAAACGCTGCAGTGCTGTCTAGTGTACTGATCCCTGGTGTAATTCTTCTGGTGTCCCATTACAGGAGTGATAATGTATTACTATGTACTGTGGGGGGGGGGGGGGGGGGAAACCACGGTAAATGTACACTAATAATGGCAGGACTTCAATGGTACAAATATTTGCAGTCCCAAAACCTAGCTTTAAAAAAAAAAAAAAAAAAAATCGACAAATTAACTAGCAAAAAAAGGGTCAAAGTAGTTGTAATTAATTGCTTACAGCAATGCTTATGGCAGCGTCCAGATGTGCATTGGTAATCTTGCCAACTAAGAACAATAACGACAACTAGGTTAGCAGGAGTGTGTGCAGAGTTACGAGAGAAGTGTAAATCTATAATGGTAAGCATTGTATGGTTATTTGCCAGCTGTGATTGTATTGAAAACAAGTGCATTTTCCCCAACTGGTGTTACGCAAGACTTTATTAGTAACCCTGATCTCAAATAAATTTGCACAAAAGCATAACAGCTACAGTACATAAATATATAAAAATACTAAAATCGTACATCAGGGTACATATACAAAGCATATAAACCCACCTCACATGAAACAGGTAAGTGGCAAAAACTAATGTGTTGGCATTTTATATCCTTAATACGATGAGCAAATGCAGTCTTAATTTAGGCAAGAATGCCAACAAATACTTTAGGAATGCACTGCATTTATATAGATTTTTAAAAATATGGTCCTTAGGAAAGGGTTTGTTGGCCTTACGGCATAGCGCTAGCGAGGACGGACTCAGCAGCTAAGCTCCAGAGTGGCCCCACTCTGCAAAACGAGATTGCCGTGGTAAAAAAAAAAAAAAAAATCAAACCGCGATTTATCGCGCTTCCCAGAGCAGCAAACTGGCCATGGCGGCTAAAGGGGGGAGAAAGAAGAATAGAAAAAAAAGTATTTCAAAATGGCACCTGAATGGGAGAGTCGCTAGGCAGGGACACCGAGGAGCAGGAGGCAGGAGGCAGCTCTTACAGAGACAGGCTGTGCGTACGTTGCTATGACCAAAGCAGTTGCAAAAGAGCTAATGCCTGCATTAAATAAGAAGTTTGACTCCCTGCAAAATTCCCTGAAGATTTTAAAGAGAAGCTTTCCCTGCGAAATGCAAGATTGGGAGAGGTGGAGACCAGAAAGATGATCTGGGAGAAATTCAGTCCGGAGTCCAGGATCTAAAAAAGAAAAACTACACCTTGGAGGAAAAGCTAGATCTTGAAAATAGATCCAGAAGAAGCAATATAAGAATGATTGGAATTCCAGAGTCTGTAAAACTGTATCAGCGCATGGATTTCTGCTACAAATGACTTAGCGAGACTCTGGGGTTACTTTCGGATCTGGCTACCAAAGTGGAAAGCATACAGACTTCGACCGAAAGGAAAGAAAAGAGGAAAAAAAAAAAAAAAAAAACAGACTTCTGTGAACATACCTGGATGCAGGAGGAATTACATACAAGGGATGCAAGATATTAATTTTTCCAGGATTATTCAGTGGCAGTATAACAAAAAGGAAAGTTTAAGCTTTGCAGTTCCTTGTTTCAACAAAACAAGAGATTTACACTGGGATATCTAGCTACTCTCCGACTCTTCATGGCAAAATGGAGTCAAAATCTTCATGGGAGGTGGGAAAGCCTGAAAAGTACATTCTTGATCACCACAAAGACATTCAGGAGAGGCGTGCTGAGCGGGACCAGAGGCGTACGCAGGATCGTTATTCCCCAACTGTAGAAAGAAACCGCAGTGAGAGCGGTGCAGAGCTGATCGTAGCAGAAGATACTTGGCTTATGTATCAAGACTTAATTATATGACTTATAAAGAGAACATACGGGTGGTTGACATTTCCAACTGTTTCTTCTTGGTTGAGACTCCATATAGATTTTAACCGTACAATTATGTTTGTTCTTGAATATTTGTAGGGGTAAAAATGCAAGGAGACCTAATTTTAGCATCTCGCCATCATTCTAACTGTAAATAGTTATGACAGAAGTTCAGAAGTAGGCCGAGGCCAGCGCAGGGTATTGTGCAGCAAGTAAAAGGGTGGGCTGAAGGGAGCTCAAGATTGTAAAGCTAGATAGATGTACTTATGGGAAAAAGGAAAGTCAATAAAAAGATGTGCTTTTTGGATTAATTGTGTGTTGCGTGTGTTATATGTTCTTTCATGTCACTTTCATCTGTTCATTGATAAGTTTTATGAACTTTGTTAAGGGAAACGATAGAGGTATAGTTTATTTCAGATCTAGCATGGTGATTAGAAATACATTTTAAATCAGTGGTTAGAAGTTTCGCTCCACTGGTTATTTCATTTCAATTTAAAACTGTCATATGAAGTCATCTCTACTAGAGGAGACGCAGAGGGTAGGGTGGTACAATGCCTTGTCAAGATACATAGAGAAATTCAAAATATATAATTTTTATGGACCAAACAAATATGACCAACATTTTGTACAAGCTCTGACCAGCACGAAACTTACTGCAAAGGATAGTAAATTAATAGTACAAAGGAACTTTAACTGAGTAATGGATCAGTTTATGGATAAATCACATGAGACTCAAGGGATAAAGGCTATAAGGGTCTCAAAGGGGGTGCACAGGTGTTTAAGGCTATTTTGGGTCTGGAAGTTTGTTGGCGAATGTTTAACCCCCTGGAAAGAGAATACACTTTCACACCCACAGCTCATTCTCCAGAATTGATGATATCTTTGCCAATAGTCAGATAATGGGATTGTTTGGTTGCGTCTGACTTCTGGAATAAGATCTTGCAGTACATACAAAAAGTCACTGGGGCAATTACAATAAAAGAGCCATTATTTTACAAAATGGGAAACGTTTATTGATACTATGTCACAAGATAGGAATTCAATTACACAGACATTCAAACACAACTCTTGGGGCCTCCCCAGACTAATTGTGGAAGGCCATAGATAACGCCATCCTTGAGGAAATATGATAAAACAGGATAGATTGTGCGACATGGCAATTGGATCACTTCATACCAAGTTATGATGATTGAATGATTGGAAAGTGTATGGTGATCGCTGTAACTTAATTTTAGAAAATGTTGATGCTCGTCTTATTTGGTACATGAATAGTTTGTGAATTATCATCATGTTCACCCATTAAGTCATTTAAATCTTGTATATAACAAGTATTCCTGAAGGTGGAACCTCCCTCTTTCTCCCCATTAGCTTCAATATCTCCCCTAGTATCAAGATTCTCATTGATAAGGAACCCTCTTCACAATTCAATAATGTAGTGCTGATCTATTTAGGCCTGTCACCATCATCTATTGGTATGACTTGTCTCTGAAAGAAAGACTTTAGCGTTAGTTTGTGGCCAAATTTCTGAACGTCAATAGCTGTATTGAACAAGTCAAAATCCAATGTAGGGGGCATATTTTCGCCCTTTACTCAATAGAGATGTTTCTGAAAATGACATTTTTTGACCAGAAATGTTAACGTTTGCATGGTCATTTAAGATTGTTTCTTCCTCTTCATTGGCACCCGGCTTCCATCTCTTTCCTCTCCTGGTTCTTTGATTTTTTTTGAAAGAGGGAAGTGTTTTTTGTTGCCGTTTTGAGAATTTTTGATTTTTTGAAGAGGTATCTTGGTAAGATCTATATCCCCCCCGTCGTAGTACCTTCATGTCTTGTAGATTCTGGAGGGACATAAGAATGATATCCTGACCGATCTGTTTGGGAAAAGGAAAGAGTGGGACAAATTCTCCACATCAGAGATGTCTGAATCTCCACTAGACTGTTCATTACTTGTTTTCAGCATAGATTTACGTGGTGTTGATATGAATGTACTCTCTTCCTGGGCTTTTTTGGGGACTCTGATATGAACGATCTCTATTAGGAAGAACCATCTACCAATTGTAGATCTGCTTTTTTTCCTAGTCAATGCAATCTCTATCGTATTTACTTTGCGTTTTAGCCATAATTTCCTTCTCAATTTTGTCAATGGTAGTAGATAATGTTAAATCAACATTCTTTAAGCCTTCCAGCCTTTGGAACTGTTGTAACCGATTGCAATTCTTTCATGTGTCTCCAAAACCTTCCTTCCATTTTTTTGTTCTACAATTAACTACATTAATTTGAAAGAACAATGGTCTAAAGTTGCGATCCATTGTTGCTCAAAAATTGGATCTTGAAACCATTGTGGTTGGAATTCTTTTAGATAAATTTTCCAGGGTAACTATGTCCCACCAAGCTTTTGTATTCTGAATTAACTTTTCTAACCTCTGAAAGTGTGCCTTTTAAAATCTGAAATATCCTTTGAATCAATGTCAACAAAATGTTCAAAGACCTGCAACGCTCTTTTTCCTTGAAGAATCGTCAAAACAGTTAAAAGCATACATAGCCGGTCCATCCTGCAAAAGATCAGTTTCTTCTATATCCGACATTAATACAAATACTTGTGAAAAAATTATCCAATAGACAAAACTGATTAGTAATCAAAACAATTAACTTATTTCCCATCCACACCCAAAAGCTATGGAATTAGGGACACAAACACCTACTCCCTTGAAAATATGAAATTTTATTATAGATGAATTCCTTCTTCCATGAGCCGACCCAACATATGCAATGAACAGTTCAAAGTAGGAAGATAATGGGTGCTCCAATAGTTCCGGAACATAATATAAATTGTCAATAAATGAATCATACGAGTATAACTCTTGCATTGAGTGGGTATAATGATAATAAGCTCTCATGAAGGGAACAGTAAAAAAAAAAAATGATACATCACCTTCCTGTTACCTCATTGGAGAAAAACAAAACAAAAACACCATGAGAACACCACTGAGCGGGGGCGTCCGCGGGCGTACATGCTTGCCCGCGGTGAAGTCATGCACCCGATTTTGGCACGAAACTTTGATTGAAGAGATCTTTCCTCAGTTATGTAAAGAGAGTCCCTGATGCACAGCACCATACTCCTTGATAAAGCACTTTTGTGCGAAACGTGTAGGAGGTCCTACACCTCCTCTGGGTGTTTATTATTCAGTAAAATTTTCATTTTTATATCACCTGGCTCCCTGGGCAGTGCGCTGCTTTTTCGTTGTTACTTTGGCTTTAAACTGCATAATGAAGCTAGTAAGTGTTCCAAAATGTCTTCAGAATGCAAAGCGCTTCATATAAGGAAAAATAAAATAACTTTTTTTTTTTTTAAACACATCCCTTAAGCTAAACCTTATTTATCTTATGCAGCCTTTCATATAGTCCATTTAACCAGCTTGAACATATGTAAAAAAATTATACAAGAATGATTATGGCCCATATTTATTAAGTGGTGCAATAGTAAATATGGACCTCAATAATTGGGTTCACAAATAGGACCTAATGTTCTTATCACCTGGATGCCACAAAAAAGGAGCTTCAATAGAACCTAATTTCTGTAAATATCAAGCATTAGGTTAGTTGTCCATTCAAACGCATGTTCTCATCAGATTCACTATAATAACGTAATATGCAAAAAGAACACTGGGGCCCCAGCAATGTGTACAGGCTCAAAGAGCCTAGACAAGCACTCATCAAAATGATTCATGGTAATGAACACATTACAGACAGAAGCAGTTGTAAGGAGAATTGGGGTATCACACTTAAAATACCTCTTTGAGTTGATCTGCACTACCCCAAGATGCAGAGCGCTGATGGCCGCTCCTCTTCTCTGTGCCTTCTTCTCCCCAGCAGTTAGGTGTCTGAAGTAAAGACAGGTTGAAAGTTACTCCCCCACGGTAATTATTACCAACCACATTTGACGTAAAAATACCTCAATATACTTTATGAATGCTTATTTTGCAGGAATGATGAATGACACTTCTGACATGCACAGACAGCCCTTATAAATTAGATAAGATTTACAATTTATTAACTGGCCTTGACCACACCAACAAGTGCAGGGGACATCAAAATATGGCTTTGCAATATATAATAGACTACAACATTAACGTAGCCCTAGATCAGTGGTCTCCAAACTTTTCAGTACGAGGGACACCGTTTATTCTACACATTGTCGCGGGCCAAAAGGAAATGTTTTAAAATATATAAATTTATATATTTAATAAATTAATGAATAAATTTTATTTGGCTCTTTTTGGGGTAATCAGCATGATATGATTCAGAATAAAAGAGAAATGTGACAATTACAAAGAAAGGATGCCGTGCTTACACTGGGAAATAAAATATACAGTATATATTTTTTGCTCATATATCAAGTTGCTGCGGACCAGATACAATCTTGTGGGGGGCTGGACGTGGCTCCCGGGCTGTAGTTTGGAGACCCCTGCCCTAGATGAAATGCTAATGAATCCATTCAGCAAACTGGGAAAAAAGGAAACTTGTAAGGAGGTAGCATACAGGAGAACAGGTTTTATAGTTGGTCTCATTTTGCTTGTCAAATTCTGTGTGTAGAGCTGAATTTTGGATGCACCTTTTTCTTTTTCCCTTTTGAGGTTTTCCAAGAGAAAGTAGAAAATGGGATTTCCTAAGACAACCAAACTACAGAAGGGTCCCGACTTGCATTGCTTTTTAACCCTTACATTGCTGAACGTCGGCAACGACAATAGGCCATTAAGGCAAATTGATAAACAATCAGATACTGTACATTTTAATACTAGCCAATGTTCATAGTGATATTCTCTCAATGTAAAAACAATACAAATGAGTAATATGGACCTTTTATCCTGCATCTGTGTTAAACGCACAACTATAGATACATTTAACACCATTCTTAGTACTAGCACAGCAAAACGTATGTATCTTTTCTTTGGCCGAAAAAAAGGAAATCGTAGCAAATACACACTACATATAAAAATTGTGCGCTCTCAGATCAGACATGGCTCCAAACAAACCCTCAGCAAAGGCACTCCTTAAAGCTGCAGTTCAGTCAATATCCTGCATGTGTGTTTTTTTTTAATAAATCAGTTCTGTAGCAAGAAAAAATACTTTTAGCATTTTCTGTTTTTAAAAAAACAACTTTGAAAGACCAATTTTTTTGTATTCTATTTTAACAGCCATTTGTTAAGGCACTGCCCCTTCATGTCCTGTCACAAGCCCTGGCACACCCCGCCCTCCCTCTAGCACATGTCAGTGCAGCAGTGCTCATGAATATTCATGAGCTTCCACTGACTGACAAGCAGAATATAAACAGATCCCTTCATTAATTACGTCACAAGATTTCGACCTATCAATACATGGAGAACGAATTGACCTGCAGCTATGCAGTTCTTTAGGCAATTAGAGATTGCACACACGAAACTATTGAAGTAAAAAAAAAAAAAAAAAGACTTAACTGCAGCTTTAAATGATCGAGGGGAAACGTGCTGGGAATCTGACAGTATGCCGCGCACCAGAACAGGTGAAACAGTTGTCAAAACATCTAACACTTATGGTTCTTAATGTGGAAGGTCTACAAGTAATGGCTTACAAATTTAAACTGTTAATTTGCTTTTAATGAAAAATAAACCACCACTTTTGGAATAACTGGATACGTCTTCTTCACCACTGCTACCTCTGCTTGCAACACATTCCAGGCCTCCACAGCAGTAAAGAGATTACACTGTTCAGGTGGTATGTATGGCAATCATACGCAAAGCAAAATATTTGGGCGTTTAGGTTTGTTTTTTAAAATTAAGACATCCATTAGGGCCTCTGAAAGGGGGGCTGTTTGTTGGTTACATATTGACCTAGTCTCTACCCCACCCTGTCACTGTTAGTGGCCCAATATAGATAAGGAGGGAGGGAAAGCGCGAGTCTTTGTGCAAACTCGTGATCAGCACAAGTGATCACACACAAAAAAAATATGGAGGCGCTGGAGGAAAATCAAGTCTCCCACAGCTCCGTGTTTACAAACTTTAATACTTATGGGTGATATAGATATAAAAACAAGCCATCACCCAGCTTTAACCCCTTAAACAGGCCATGTTATGAACTGCCCCTGTACTGAGCAGGATTTGTTTTGCCAAGGTTATGCAAGGATACTGTGCTCACTGTTCAGATCATTACTTGCTTGACCAAACAGCAAAGATTTATAGAGTTTTCACATATTGTAATGGAAAATACCATTGTCTCAACTGATAAAGAGACACACACACACACTATATAAAATATACACCAATTCTACATAAGACATTTCTATTCAGATCACAGGTCTTCAGATACCAAAATTTTTTAAAAAAATATTAAAAAAAGGGGGATGCATCCATATGCAGTTATTAGGCTTTGTAAATGTCCTTCACCAACTTTTAAAATATCACCACGATATATTTCACCTGCTATCAGTATGCTGGTGCATGCAAAATATTTGATTTGATAAATATATACCTGTACATACGCTTTCAGGAAAAAGTTAATACAAATTGGCAGCTAATAAATTCCGACAAAAGTTTAAAGCAGTCCCCACCCCTCCCCACCCCCACCGTGATGTTCAACAAATATACTGGCTTTGCAGAGATCGAAATCTTCCACTGTGCCTAATAAAAAATAAAAAATTAAAATTAAAAAAAAAAAAAAAGAAAGGAAAGTTTTGAACAATGAATTTTGCCCGTGCTCACATCTGTATGTGAAACTGGACCCTAGAGGTGAAGATAATTCAGAAGTTTAAGAACTTGAAGTATGGAAAGATGTATGCTGGGTAATACCCAAAGAGACCAATATGGTACTCTATTGCATTCCAAAGTTAAGAGGCCAAGACCACAAAGTAAGATGATGAAAATCAGAAAACTTTTTGCAACCTGAAGAGGCTTGCAACCGCAGTGCCTGGATGATCATTGTGGAGGCCTTCATCCAGCAGTGTAACACGGGTGGATGATTAAATCCACCCTGGATCAAAAATTCTGAAATGCCAAGTAGTCATTACCTTGTAACAATGGTACAAAGAAAATATTTGTTGGGATAGGCTATAAACCACCAAATATCTGTACGATTGAGAAGGCATCAAAACAAGGCTATAGTTGCATAACGGATGATTTTAATTCTCCAGACAGACTGGGACCAATGAAACTAGTCTTACAACTAAACAGGTTTGGGGGGGGGGGGGGGGGAGAGATGAAAGAATTACATGACCCAAATTGAGGAATCAAATCAGGAGATTGGTAGGATTAAAAAATAAAATAAAAAAAATAGGTAATGCCCAACAATGTAGACGTAGAAGTAATAACAAATATTTAAGGCAGGAACCACTTGGGAAACTGTTATAATGGTCTCATTTACAAAATATATATTTTTTAATCAAAAACCATATGGGTTCAGATACTTCAGTTTATACCCTTGGGTAATAAATGTAAAAGAAACCAGTGTGACTAAATAAAAATAAAAAGGGTGGGGGAGGAAATGGAAAATGAAGAGGCGGACATTTAGAGTCTTAAAAATCTGAAGGGATGGAGACATCAGAACTATAAGGAACGCAAGAAGTTACAAAAGGGTAATCAGATTATCACAAATTGAAAATGAAAGGAGGATTGCAATAGAAATTAAGATCAACCCTAAAAAGTTATTAAAGTACCTTAACAAAGATTAGTAAAGAAAATATAGGACCCTTTCAGTGTGAGATGGTTAGGCAGATTGGAGAGAAGGAAAAGACAAACATTAAATACATTATTAGCCTTTGTATTTACCAGGGAGGAATCCATCCCAAAATATTGCAAAAAAGGATAAAGCCACAACCTCTATTATGAACAAGCAATTGGTGAACCAAGGAAGTACATAGGTGGCTTGATAAAATGAAAGTAAATAAAACACCTGACCTTGATGGCAAGTTCCAAGTTCATCAATAGTGACAATTATATTTCATATTTAGAACTCCATTTTCAGCAACAGGGGAATTACAGACCTGTAAGCCAGGCATCAATAGTGGGGAAGTTACTTGAAGGTTTAGTACGAGATAATATTCAGGAATACCCAATAACAAAGTTATTAGTAATAGTCAGCATGGATTGATGAAGGATAAGTCGTGCCAAACTAATATTATTAGTTTCTTTGAGGGGGCAAGTAGGAATTTAGAGCATGGTAATGCAGTTGATGTGGTCTACTTGGATTTTGCAAAGGCTTTTGACACGGACACACACGGTTAGTATACAAAAGAAAGCAAATTGGACTTGGTAAAAATATTTTGATTGAAGACTAGTTGAAGGATAGGTAGTTGCCATAAATGAAACCTTTTCAGGTTAGTCTAAGGTTAAGTGGAGTAGTACCTCAAGAATCGGACAATACAAATAACATGGAGGTCATCCCGTAAGGTTGGAGGAAACATACATACATTACATATATACACACATATATATATATATATATATATATATATCTATATGCCCTGAAGAAGTCAGTTAATCTGACGAAACGCGTAGGGAAGGTGTGCAGTGGACCTTCTCAAACGCTTACTATTGAACTGCTACGAATCTCTACCGGTCCGGTATCCAGCACGATTCCCGTGACGTCATCCGCTGGTCCGCGGCATCTACCGTCCCCGGTGGGAACCAAAGAGCATCTGGTGGTGTGTACCCGGTGAGAGACCATCGCGGAGTGCCTGATACGTCAGTTCCTGCAGGCGGTGAACAACGGAGGCAGCATTCTGATCCAGTGGAGTCACGGAGTGATTACAGCAGCAAAGCAGCGTTTCCTGGTCCTAGGAGCATGAGTATCTCATAAAATGCTTTTAATTGTTTTATGTTTGTGAGTTCATTTTTATTGAGATTTTTGGGAATTAAATATATCGATTTTGCACAGTAATGCACTAGGATTTCGCGCTTTTTTTCTTCTTTTATTTTACATATACATATACATATACATATACATATCCATATCCATATCCATATCTCACCAGCAACAATGGAAAGTGTTTGTTTGTTTTACAGTAAGGGTAGCTAAAAAAGTTGAATTCATTACCCATGGAGACTGATGGCAGATACAATAGACATACTGTATATTAAAAAAAAAAAAGTTGGACATATTTAGAAAGGAAAGGTATGCAGGGATATATCAGATAAATAAACATGGGAAATCTGATTACCATTATTGGAGTCGGGAAGAAAATATTTTTTTCCCCTTCTCAGACATTAAATGTGTCAATGGGGTTGTTTGCCTTCCTCTGAATCAAAATACTGTAAATCCAAATGT
>WSYH01000439.1:186137-207546 GCA_036426205.1 Ascaphus truei
ACCATATACACATAATAAAAAGGTCATGCAAAACATAAGTGTGGTAATACTAAAGGCACCAAGTAATGCAAAATTGAAAAGAAAATTGTGTTTCTAGAAAATCTAAATTAAATACAAAATGTCCAGGATTGCAGAAGTTGGGAACCTACAGTTTGCCAGTATATTTGAATGGTAAATTGCCCTTTCAACTGCTGCCTACTTAGGTTGAAAGAAGTTTCCAAAAGCCTTGCCCAGAAATAGCTTCAGGGGAGACTGCATGTTTTTATGATGACACTTTAGGAAACAACTATGGAATTAATGCTCCACCAAGAGTCACCCAGCACCGATCATTTCCTTTAGCAAGAACAAATACAGAAAGAAACCGGCATTATAATTACCTCGACAACCTAGGGTTCTCAGTCTGCTGCATTTGTGCAATTTTAATCACTGTGAAAAGAGCATGTGCAGTAAAGTACGTGTCAATGGCACAGAATACACACGTTCCAGACATCAAATTACTTTTTAGAACAGAAAAGTAGATGTTCTGATGTGTCAAAACTAGGAAATCAGTAGCATCAAACATAGCTCTTCCCCATCTGCCAATAGCTGTAAGTCACCTGACCAGTAGACGTGCATGAACTAGGCCAGTTCTATATAGTGCCTGCGCGCGCGGCATTTATATAGCTGGCTGACGTTAGTCAGCCTTTCTATAAATGGCGTCGCGTGCGAACGGCAAAGAGTGGAACCGATCGACAGGGGGGTGGGGGGGAGGGAGAGGAGAGAGGGATGAAAAGAAAGAATTTGCGCTGCTACCGCCGCAGAAAGTGTGTATGTACAACATTATTAAAAAAATTACAGGATTTATTTGAAAACACACAAATAAGCAGTATTGGTATATTAGTCGTTTTCTCCTGCGTGCTGGACTAAATATTCACTAAGATGTCCTTCAACAAGACCCCAAGTTAACCTATACAAATGCCACCAGTTACATTTGGCCTCATGTAGGACTGCACCATTAAAAAAAAGGTTCTTATGCCGGGTCCATGGTGAGCCAGCACTCGCGGCAGTGCACAATGTCACCCACGTTTTAGCTGCAGCAATTTGTGGCCTGGGTAGACGTGACGTTGCGTGTGGCTGTAAAATCACGGAGCAGGTTCGCCCTCATTGTGCGAACCGCTCACGTGACCCAGCCGTCGTGCAGAAATCAGTTCATTTTCTCTCACTTTGCGTGCTCCGATGGGCACGTGGTAGCACTCTAAAGACAGCCTCATAGAGGCACATATAATTGATCGCGCAACGGGGCGCGGCTTTGCGACCATGGACGCAGCCTTAGAAGACAAGTGTGTAAGTGTTTCAAAAAAAAGTCCATGTGAAAAAAGTACAATTAAGCTAATGAACTGTGTGAAAAGCCAAGTTGCAGACAGCTGTACACGAAACTTGTACTACAAAACGGAAACAAATTTTCCACACTGACATTTGTCAAATGCAAATATTCTTGCCTTTTTTTCTACAAGAACACATTTCAATAGTACAAATTGACAGAAGTGAACCCCTCCAGCTTAAGGAAAAATCCCTTCTGGAAGAGGCGTCTCTCAAAGGATACACTATATAAAATGTCCCTTTTACTACCATCATGGAAATCTGAATTACATACTGTACAATATAAACAGAAGCAAAATATACCCAGCTGTATAAATACTGAGAGGGCTGAATGACTGGCTGTATCTGTTTACTGTATACTAATATTCCTGGACTAGTCTCATTGAAAATAAATGTAATCTTCCATAAATACATATTTAAATTTAAGACAAATGTACTTCTATTTCATTAGAATTGTTACAAATATAGCAAGTAACTAGTTAATGTATCAGACTCCAGTAACTCATGCTTTGTTTTCTGTCTGAAATCACAAATTACATAACTACAGACGTATTGTCATCCACCTTGGTTGACGCAACTACAACCTGTGTGGGTGGGGAAGCGCGCCCCGGAATTGAACTGCTATTTTCAGCTCTGGGTTCCCCCAGTCCCTTAGATACTTCCAGTTTTCGGTGCTGGTGTATTTTCTATTCAGCGGGGAGCCTCAACTACATAGGTTGCGGCTTCCTATGGACCCGTGATTTGGCAGCCATCTTGGGAGGGAGAAGAAACAGGGGCACCTAAAACCAAGTATCTCGGAAACCAGGGGGTCCCCAGAGCTAAAAAGCACACTACGGCCCCCAGCTGTCCCACTGTTTTAGCTCCCCGTGGATGAGGGGAGTTTCAGCCACGCTGAGCACATCACTTCACTGAAAATACAGGGAAGAATTAGCAGTAATCAGAGTTAGAACACAAAACATTATAAGCATAAAAAAGGTATGGATGCAATCTAGCAGCAGCACCCGAAGGATACAATAAAGACCGTTTACTACTCAGTAATAATCCAATGTTTCCACCCTCTCTATGGGTCTTCATCATAGCTAGCTACTTCCTGGTCTTGATCTTTTAAATACATTAAAAAAAAGGGTATAAATACAATTGAGGTTATTTGGAGCGCTGCAGCTTTATTCCATACACCAATTATCAACTTTTTCCCACAATTTATGCATTTATTTTTTTTAAGTTACCTTTATGATCCTGGAACTTATAGAAAGGGTTTAAAAACAAACAGCCACTAAGTAGAACTATAAACATGGATACATTCTGTATTTAATAATCTATTTCATTTTGTACAACCAAACGTAATCTTCAATGTGGATTACCACAGCAAAATATTTAACGCAGGTGCTTTCAACCCCCATTCTCTTTTAGAAATGGCTTCCTTTGCAAAATGGCTTCATTTCCTCCACACATCACGGTGACCATGCAAAATAAAGGCCCTGTGACCGCTGTAATATGCAAAATAATGGATTCCTCTATTTATATTACATAATGTGTGCATGGACAGTGGCCTTTCAAACCAAATTATGCTCTGCATATGAATACTTTAAAAGGTTTGAGATGAAAATGGTCTATATGAATTCTCATTACCAAGCTTCCCACCTCCTCCAATCTCCAGAAGTTTGTGTGTTTCTGACCAACTAGTGACACATTGGTGAAGAGGGAAAGCAGCACACAGGAATTAAAGGAACAGAGCATGTGGTACCTGCAAGAGTTTGATTGGAACAGAAATTATACTAGATACCAACACACTGTAGATGATTGCAGGACATGTTGAAATAGGGCTGCATTTTGTGAGGTGGTTTCTACCGAGACAGGTATGTGCAGGCACGTTAAGTGTTTGAGGTTAAAACAAATTATTTCATGGACTGCATTCCAACTAAATTGGTGAACCCAAGTCCCAAGGCTGTGCGCATTAAATACAAATAAAGGGTTGAAATACCTTTTTGATCAATTTCCTAATGTAAAAGAAATATGGCAATCCATCAAGTGATTTGTTTAAGACATCCAAATATACTGAATAGCATTTACATCTGAAATAAAGTACCCTGGGCCTATTGTATGCCATAAACCACTCTAATAATTTGGTGTTATGCATAGGGAGACTCCCACCAGCACGATGGTTTAACCCAATTTCTCCTGGGAACAGGAGAGGGGGAAAAAAAAAAAAGCTTTTGATAAATAAAATCACTTATTTTTGTTGATCCTATTAGTGAATTCCTTCATATGTTTTTAAATGTTATACCGAGTTATAACCAACAGATGCAAATCTCTTTCCAGCCTAATCTTGCCCAATTGATCCTAAGAAAAATGTGCCTCTACCATCGTGAATCAGCCAATGGATACCAAATAGTACAGTTCGACAACATTTCTGAGGAAGGGGTTTACAGTCACGAAATGTGAGACGTAGTTAGCTGCCGGATTCTGTTTTATTGCAGGGATGCTCAACTCCAGTGTTCAAGCCCCTTCCAACAGGCCAGGTTTTCAAAATATCCTGGCTTCAGCACAGGTGGCTCAGTGTTAGGCCTTGCCCCCGCTGCGTACTACAGCGTCCGCCACACGGACAAGAGCCTTCCCCTCAATGGCGCCGGGCCCGCTGCGAGGGGGGGCCACAGCGCTCGGGCGAGAGTTGCTCCTGCTCTCAATAGAATTGAGAGCAGGACTCGCGTCGAGCGATTAAACACGCCCCCCGGCGGTTCAGCCAATGAGGGCGAACCTGCCGGGTGACGTCATGACCGCGCCCCCGTCACTCCCCCACCACGCCCCCCTGGTCTCTCTTCCTGCAGTGAGCTGCAGACCGGGGAATCGGCTGAACGCGCCGCCAATCTCGCGGGCGCGCGTTACAGCGGCGTTAGCGGAGCCTTAGCCAAAGACAGGCCTCAGCCACCTGCGCCGAGGCTGGAACATCCTGAAAACCTGTTGGAGGAGCAGCTTGAGTTTGAGAGTGGAGAACCTCTAGTCGATCAGAATGTTTTAAAAGATAGACTATACTATAGTATGGATTCAAGCTTATTTGCTGCTGTAATTCAGTCCAAACTATAATTTGAAGTGTAAACATACTAAACAATATTTACTACTTGAATAGTAGGAAGTTAAGGGAATACAAGTGGAACCGCTACCTCTCCTATAAGTTTTACTCAGCGTGTATTGAAATAAACTAGCACACTAAAGCAGCAAACATGAATTCTCAAAACAGTGCTAGTAAACATCCATCTGCACATGCTTTTTTGTGTTCATGAACAATGCATAATTTGTTTTACAGAGTCATTCGGGCATGTAAAAACGTGTCAGGGACCATAAATTAGTCTGAATACGTAGTATACAGCTTCAGTAGTATGAGGAGAAAGCCTTATGTATACTTGAGGGTGTTCATTTTAGGGTCAGAGATTGGCCCCAAACTACTGAAAGTGCATCTCTATGCATGGACTTTCATAACAGCCTTATAAAACACCTTCACAAATGTTTCTGGTAACGTCAAGCTTCTGTGCAAACAAATTTGAAGCGGAATGTGCCCACAAAACCACATTATCTGAATTCATGAGAGAATTTATCTTGGCGACCTATCAAACATTTACTTATGAGTAATTTCCCTTTGGTGGCATTATTGGTAGAATAGAGTCTTATGACTTGATTATAAACACATCGGTTCCACTTAAACCTCCCACCCCCCCCAACAAAAGTTCTCCTTTGTTATCCTAATCTTTTACTCCACTGTCAATCACCAGCATGTCATTTTTATTTGCAAGGACCCAAAAATAGATGCACCCTTCATTTTCTTTATATTAAAAAAAAAAAACTAATTTTTTTACATTTTCTTTTTAAGCAGCACTTTGTGTACATATATAATGATTTGAGAGAGAGGAAGCAGAACATTTAAGTGGTACAAAATTGGTTAGGTCTAAATGCTGACAGTTGATTGCAAATCCACTGCTTGGTAAGAAGTGGAACTGAAGCTTTATCAGTGGTTTTAAGAAGGATCTTATATTAGTAGTTGAGTTGGAGGCAAGACCTCTGCAATCATGATGCGCACAACACCTCTATTTCCAGTATGTAGTAAGCATTGTGACACGTCAGCTCATAAAGCCATAAAAAGGGTACTAATGCAATTTACTTTACAGGTTCCAATAAAACAGAATACAACCATGGAAAAACCCTGGGTGCCGTCACCTGAAGTTGTGCGCAGTGATGACTTAATGGTTAGGCCATTATACCAAAAATTGTACAGCGGCGGCAGCGCGCGCCGCTCAAAAACAAGTTGCTGCAATCCAAGTCAAGTGTAAACATACCTCGCGCGCAGCACACACTGCATGGAACTGCAGGGCAGCAGACTGGAGAGCAGATTTGAGAATTTATCTTCAGGTGACGGCCACGTCAGCGTGCAGTTCCAGGCGTCACCCCCCTCCCCCCCTCTCCAGGAGGTCTGGATTTTACTTGCTGGACACTGCTTGGAATCTTAGAGAACTTCAGAGAACTGAAAATCTGATTGGCGCAGGGGTATAAAATACCTCTGAGTTTCATTCACAGAATACTACCCCCCTATTAGAAGCATGAGAACAGTCTCAGCAGCCAATCAGAGCAGGGGTCATCTGGCAGGTTGAGCTGGCTCAGGACAGCCTGTGGGCAGGACATGTTCTGGCCAATAGGAAAAGCGCCCACTTTCACCATCTTTACCCTTACCAGCCCATTGCCCCCCACTGAGTCTCTGCCCCCCCCCCCCCCAAACAGAGGGGGGGGGGGTCTGTTCTCCAGACCCAGTACTGCGCCCTGCCCTGTCCACTTTGCAACCCGACACCTCAAACATCCTCTGTGGCTTTCATCTCCTGATGTCCTGGCAGACTCACCGTCACCAAGTTTGGTAGTCTCTGGGATAATGGTGCTGAACCCCACTAACTTTACAGTGCATAGCATTACACGTATTAATAAAATACACCTTTAATACATCCCTAAACCCTGGGTATTGGGAATAAAATAGAAAAGTGTACTTTTTCCTACCAGCCTATATTCCCCATACACTATTGCATAGACTTGGAATGGATTCTAAGAATCCCCTCACAACCTTATAAGTATGGTTGGAGCACCTCAATCCCTATACAGGTTCTGGGTGACCTGGGCATTAAACGAGTATCCCAATTAACCTAAAGACCCCTTGACTGTTTAAGGGACACCTCACATCCCTATGCCCCTTTTACCTTTCTGGTCTGTGCTGAAGCAAGGAACCCCTAGTGGTGAGTTGCAAAAGTGTTTAAAGGGAGGTATTGCTAGAACCATGTGCCTACATGTATCCAGGAATCTTTCATGATTCCGGAGTACATTTTTGGGGTATTCACCAACTCTGGAACCGGGCTACATAGGCACATTCTGACAACACTTTCTCCGCAAAACCTCCCTTGAAACTCATATCACAGCAATCTCTGCTTGCTGGTACTCCTGGAAAGTTATTTTTTTAAAAAACAAAAAAAAAAAAAACCACCACCACACTTTATTTCTGCATAATTATACATGATGAAAAAACAGTTACTGGGCTCAAGAGCTGCCAGTATAAACCCAACAGAGATCAGGGGTAACCAAACGGGCTTAAACCTTTGATAGCCTGGTACCCTCTACCGTCACAGTGAGTAATGCGGGTGAGGAGGAGGCAGCAGAAGTGAACGCTAGGGGTGGAGCTATTCAGAGCATTCCAGTACTATGCTTACTCCTCAAGGCACACTATGGCCAGGGTGGGGTCTCTGTGTGAAAGTGACACACCAAATGGGTAGGAGGTCTAGCCAGAACACCACCGCCAAACAACTCCTTCCACCCCCCCCCCCCCTCCATTGGCACATAACAAAAATGTTAGCTCCCAAGTATTCTATATTGTGTCCACCCCTGCATGACACTGGGGACTTCTCACATATAAAATAGTCCAATGTCCCATTTTAATAGGATGGGGGGGGGGGGGTGAGAGAGTGAAACGGAGTACAATTACTATGGCAGGCTACTCTGGCCACACACACACCAATACTACAAAGATGGAAATAAATTAAATAGAACGAGAAGTTGAAAACTAGGTCTACCTTGGCCAGCAAGTATCAATGGTTGGAAACATTTCTAATTAAAAATCAATAGGAGAATGAAGGAGATGGAGCACATTTGGCAGAAACAAGACAATCTTGCAAGGGAATCTTCCATTGTGCCTCATAAAGGAAAGTGTATTCTGCCTCATGTGTGCAAAACTTGGACCCCAAATACAAAGATAATGTAGCAGCATCAGACAATGCAAAGCAGACAGATGTATGCTGGCTATTACCTGCAGAGACAGGGAAAATAATGATGGGGTTAAAACCAAACAAGTCTGACATTAGAAGGGTTATAGGGAGAGGGAAACAAAAAAAAAAAACAGCACCAGCCGTACATCTCGCAAAGATGGCATTCAACTGGATTCCAAGAGATCAAAAAGACCAAGATGACAACCAAAAGTAACATGGGGGATGAAATCAGAAAATATGATGGAGCAACATGGAGAGAATGGTCTTGTATCCACAGTACCTGGATGATCATTGGGGAGGCCTTCATCCAGCAGCAGATCGAAGAGGGCGATTGTTATTTGTATAATCAGAGTTTACATTGAAGTATTAAGTGTGGTCTAGGAAAAGGATATGGAGTCCCCTAGAAGACGAGGACTGGGAGGATATATATGATGGAGTATCCAGAGAGTCTCTCGCTGCTCAGCAGTTAGAGAAACGAATGTGAAAATCCTTCTCTGGTTGTACTACACACCTAGACGCTTACATTCATTTTTCTGCACTAGCCTCCACCATGTGCTGGTGCAACTGTGGTCAGCTGGACACGTACAAACATATATGGTGGTCCTGCCCCAAGATAACTAATTTCCGGGGAAAGATTAGAAAATTAATAAGGGATATTAGGATTAGATCTGCCATGGGACATGGAAATCATGCTCCTCTTAAAACCAACAGAGGTCTTGGAGAGGAATATGGATTATTTAACACAAATTCTCTCGGCAGTTAAAAGTAATGATCGCAAAATATTGGAAACAAACGATCCCCCACCGCTTACAGCAGTAAATCACAATCTGAACCATATAATGACCATGGAGAGACTCACTAGCCTAGTGCATGACAGGTACAACAGATTCCTAATAATTTGGGACCCCTGGTAGACCTATGAATGGCAAAACCCAACCTGACCCCTACAAGGAGACCTGACCATTACCCGCACAGACTGAAAAAATTACTAATATGGATGCATGTATGTATACAAATGACAACGCTCTCTGCATGGAGTGCAACCTCCCACCCTCTTCTCCCCCCTCCTCGTATTTTATTTTGCAAAATATAAAAATAAAGTTAAAAAAAGATGATGTTTGTTCATTAGGGTGAACATCTATAATCCAAAAATTCATTATATAAAACACATTTTCAAGACAACTCTAAGAACTACCTTCCCCATCTTTGAAACTTTCTTTACTCTAGACTCCCAATGTATCTTAATACAGGTCACAATATCGCAAACCTTCACAAACCCATAAGATGATTAAAACAATGTATGCCAATACAGTGCCAAGATGATCAATAAATCTAATAGAATACAGGATGCAGTTGGACAAGTCCAACCAAGAGACACAGGATTAGAAACATTACCTGGGTAGATTTATCTTTCATACATGAAGGGTAATGCACATGAGGATCCCGAGGCCACTGTCCTGTCAGGTAAGGTCCAGTTATAGTGTCCAAGGAAGAAGTCCGTCTTATCGTATTGGATGTTCTTAGGTGTTGTGATTTTGATCTCTCTACTGCAAGGAACAGAAGGGAAAAGTAATTAGTCGAAAACAGAGGCTTTTTGATATTGGGCAACAAGACAATGTAGCAAATGTAGGGAAAAGGCCAAATGTTCAAGAGTAATATATTCAACACATACTTTGTTTTAGTAATGTAGAGCAACAATTCTACTTTCCAGCTTCCAATGTATAATGCTACATTCTTACCTAAACTGACAATCGTTTGGTGCTCCCATTATAAACATGTCAAAATCCTGTGGCCAACAATGGCTGTTTCAGTCAGAAACTCAGCAGCTACAATGTATCCTTGCATTACTAAAGGTAATATTATTTATTGTTACAGTTTACAGCTCAGAAAGTTCAGAGAACATTTGCAACAAATTATCCCAAACAGGAAAGTGTTGCAAAAATCTTGCACTGCTTTGGGGGGGGGGGGGGAGGAGGACACACACACACACACACACACCTTTCAAACAAAGGCCTTTATTCCACCCACACAAAACATTTATTCTAAAAATATAGAAGATTTTTAGCCAATATGCTGGAGACTAAATGGTTTAATATTGAATATCTAGTTGCTCAAGCTGTTGTCAGTCAAAGTGCCAACTCTTCATTTTTTCGTAGCTTAGATGAACGCAGCAATCAACTTTCCTTTTTTTACCCTGGATTGAAGCAGGGGGTCTCTGGAGCTGGACCGTATTAATTTAATCTTTGGGGACCCCCTGCTTCTGGAGATACTTGCCTCTGTAGGAGGTGCCGGTAGCCGCTCTGCTCGACTACCAGAGTTCTTGTTATGGTGGCATTTTAAAGCTCCCACGCCCTGCGCACCAATAGAAACCGTGACAGCGTCCAGTTCCTACTGGCAGGCGTGACACAGGAGCTTGAAAACGTTAAAGACCTAATAAAGTAGAGCAGCTACCGCCACTACATCTGGAAGCAGGGTGTGCCTGAGGCTAAAATGAATGGGGTTCAGCTCCAGGGACCCCGTGTACAATCCTGGGTTTAGGGGGAAAAAATTAAAAATGTTTGGATTGCTCTTTGAAAAGCCCGTTTGAATAGACGCTGTCCTATCTGTTTCATGATCTGATCAGGTCAATGTGCTGCCCTAGTCCTTGCAAAATGTACCAGGTGTGTAAATGACACCCAGTATGTTTATGGGCCCTTGATACTAGTGATTAGAGTGCTGTGGTTCAGATTGCATACAGTATATGGTGCTTCAGACATGGTCACAACTAAAAATTAACAGTAACAGTTTAACAAAGTACAGACAGGATAATAATAAAATAAAAACTAGATTGACGCGAGATGAGATTTGGTCACTTAGTTATACATTCTCAGTGGATACTGGTATGATTTTTTTTTTTTTTTTTAGAGGAGCATCAGGGCAATCTGGCTGGGAAAAATGCCTGTTGATTCAATAAATGGAAATACATTTTACAGTCTGTACAACTTATTTAAAAATCATCTGTGTTTGTACCAATAGGTTTGAGGCCTAAAGTACAACATCATGCAGATGCAAAACTTTAGGTGCTGCTGCATGCATAATCCTTTACATTGTCGGTGTCTGGTAACAATTATCTTTAATGCATAGCAGATTAAATGACAAAACCAAGAGCAATAAATAGGAAACTGAACTTTTCTGGCACCATTTGCACAAAGCCTTCATGTCAGCAGACATTCAAAGTGTTAATATGTCTATTACTTTCAATCTAGTTAATGGTGCTTTGGGTTAAGAGGTTTTGCATTCACGAAGTTGTTGCTTGAATACCAACCTCAGTTATTCATGATACTTTGAGAGAAGGTGCAAACTCAACAATCACTGAGCACAATTTCACTAGAAGACTAAGGCTGCGTCCAGGGTTGCAGCAGCCGTACAGAGGCGCGCGGAGGGAAAGCGGGTGCTTTCCCTAGCCTTGGTTAGCGTGTCGTCCGGGGGCGGGCCAGTGACGTCACGGAGCAAGTTCGCCCTCATTGGGCGAAGTGCTCACGTGACCGGCCCTACGCTCCCATGAGTGCGAAATCTAAAATTTTGATAAGACCTACGCTTCCGCGCGCTTGCGGAAGCGTAGGCGAGCCCCTACTAAAGCCGCTCTCATTGCGGCTGCAGGGGCTCACTGGTAAGCACCAGTGCGCCTCAGCACCATGCCCGAGGCCTAAGTGTATTTTGTTGGTTACAAAGTCAAGAATTTGTTTGTGGCAAATGTTTTCCCTTCCCTGTTTTTCTACTTGTATGTTTTGTTTTTTTTGTTTTTTTGTTTTTTTTAATACTTGTTTTTGACTTGTGCAAACTTACATTTCCCATTAATTATCTCCTACGATCATTTACAGAATTTGCTGGAAAATTAAACACATGGGGAAGATGCCTAATGGACACAAAAAGTGCAATGACTGCTGAAAGAAACAGTGACCTCAATCTGTGGCATGCGCCTCTCTGGGACCCACAACTCCTTTGTGTAATGGAAATGTTCACTAAACTAGGAGATATGTTAGAACTAAACTAGTGTGCAGGGAATTTGATACAAAAACCAAAACATCTGCTCTGTTAAGTATGTGGCACTAATTGCCTTTGTTCAGTTGTGCAATTTGACCAGGATTACCCAATTTCATATTTTCACATTTAAAATTACTACATATACAATTATTTTCACTTACAAAATTACACATTTCGGGAAAATAACTGTGTTGCACTATAAATGAACAGCTATACATGTCAATCTCTAAAGACATGTACACTTTATATACTGCGACCACTACATACAAATTGCACACACCCCCCCTATAGTCCACCCAAGTGATATGTATTTAGTTGAACTTTGCCCAAGTAAAAGGCCAAATGAAACTGCACCTTCAAACGTTCCACTTGGAATACTTGAAAATATCTCCAATACTATTTGCATTTCTTTTTACCGCACCAACACATTCCACAGCACAATTCTGGATAGGGCCATCAAAACACTAATACAAGTACAACAAACACTGGTGCAGCACAAAGGAGAACCCTGCTCTGTTGAGCTTATAAACCACATTATGGACATAACTGCAAACATACCAGTTCAGTTTGTATAGGTCACACGTACCGGGTCATCCATGATCTCTGAAGTCCCACTGAAAGTAAATCTCTGCTTGAGCATGTGTAGTCTAATTGGCTGCTAACCATTTTGTTTTTGTCCGAGCACATAGTGAGAACTGTTTTCACGTGGTCTCAAGACCAGTTTCGAGCACTCGAAAGTCTACTTCTGCACAGAAGTAATGAAATACAGCGTTAAGACTCGACATTAGAGTAAAATGCTTAATTAGCCTTAACCAACACAAAAGGCATTGATGTATCTGCTTCTCATCACATTTCCAGGACCAATTAAACATCTAATACAATAGTTTTGACAATGATTCAGCTGCACCAATTTAATTTTACATTTTTCATTTTTCATAGCCAAGAATTTTGCAAACACTTAGGCCCGGGCCCTGGTGCCTCCATCCGCTCTGAGGAGTGCAGAGGCTGTGGGAAAGCAGGTGCTTCCCATGGCCATGGTGGACGGGCCGTTCCTAGGGGCGTCACAGAGCTGGTTCATCTTCATTACGCAAACCGCTCACGTAACCCGCGTGTCGCGCCAAGAAATCAGATTCAACTGATTTCTTGCGCAACACGCACCCCTCCTGCCTCCACCCGCACCCATAGACCGTGCCTTAAGACAGTCTGATCGCATCACGTGCGGACTCCCACACCATGGACTCAGCATAACTGTATTGACCTGAAGGAAAACAAACTCTCTCTACCCTTGAATCATCAGATAACAAAATCGCCAATTCCCTCACCTGTAATCCCTTTCTCTTTGGAGAAGACAACGTTGTTCAGAGAAACACTAGGGTGCGTTTTTAGATATATGACAGATGTAGCGTGCATTAGGCAAGGGGTGCTCAACTTCCTCCCCCCCCCCCCAAAAAAAAACAAAAAAAAGGAAGAAGGTTTTGAGGATATCCCCGCTTCAGCACAGGTGGCTCTCAGACTGACTGAGCCCCTGGTTGAACCACCTGTGCTGAAACTGGAATATCCTGAAACCCTGGAGTTGAGCGCCCCTGTAAACAGTTAAGCTACTCAACAGATTACAAACTTAGACTAAAGGAACCACAAGATGGATATCTTACAATATCTTGAAATATGCTAAACTGGACAAAACTTTAATTTACAGTGCATTGGAATTAACCATCTATTGAAAGATCAGCTCTCTAATCAGTTTATATTCTTGTGTCTTCACATTAACTACAAATACCGCTCTTAATACAACCTAAGGCCACCTGAAGCCCTTTGCACCGCTAGTTGTGACCTACTCTACCTTCAGATCTCAATAACATTCATTTCCACTTCTAAGGCTCTCTGCAAAGCTTTCAAATGGGAATATAGAAATGCAACGACACCTTGAGAAGCAGAAATAGCTACTCCCTTGTGAGTGATATTACCACATTCAGCAGGATCTGTCCGTCCTGTCACTGGCATAAGTTCCTCGTTATGCATTTCACTTCACGGTGAGGGGGGAGAGGGGGAACAACCGTAACTGATGAACACTGCATTTTACTTTATCATGCCACCCTGAAAACCACATAATACGGGTAAGCAACAGAAATTGTGAAGCTAGAAACTATTCAATGTTGACTGAGCAAGAGCAAATCACTTCCCAGTCTCCATTAAACTCAAAATGTGGTTGAAAAGGAAGGAAAGGCTAGAATGTGTAAGTTACATAACAGTTTTCCTGGGCTGACCTAGCATTGATGCAGCACTACATAAATTGGTTGTAAATTCAGAAGGCCGTTAGAACATACATATCCACATACCGGCTACACTAGCTCACTAGCTAAAAGGAATAAGCGTAAACATGAATCAATGGTGGTTGGAACTTGTTAGGGATACAAAACTTAATGCCCTTAAAAACACCACGTGAAAAGATGTGCAAGTCATGACACAGTGAGAGTAGGGAGAGGTATTATATGGCGTCATATGCACTGCACATCTATGCAATCAAAAATATTGCTGTATTTTTCTAATATTAACTTAAACTAACTCAAAATGGAAGTCTTTGCATTGCAACTACCAAGCACCTTTTAAAACGCAAACCTCTGTCTCCCACTGTACCTCGTTTCCATTCTCCCTGCCTGTGGCATTGTAAGCTCCTTGGCATGGAATCCTCCTCATCTTTTGTACCAGCGTTAATGTTGGAATCTGCTGTTGTCTCCAATCCACCAGTGTTTTAAGCTACATACATAGATATAACCATTATGCATACTTTGAATTAAGCCTCGGTTTAAAAATGTTGAAGACAGCATAGTGGAATGAATATCTATATACAGTCTGTCAGTGGGACTGCAGCCAGAATGAGATTAATTCAGTTTGGCAGGAATACATATAATGACCAATTTGCCTTTTTTTGGGGTCTTCAAAATAACAAAAAAAAAAAAAAAAAAAAAACATGTTTTGCCCACAAGAGGAATCTACCAGAATACAGTAGCGATATGTATTCAGAACGCACGCTTGGGAAAACACGACAGCATTTGACTTGTAAAGCCAACCATGGCTTACAGTAAAAAAAAAAAAAAAAAAAGTGTGTGTCTTTTGCCCATCGTTGGGAATTTCATTTACATTTTATAGTTCTGGTTGTGTCTCCATTAATGCCTTATTGTCTACATCAGTAGCACTCGACACATACAGTACTACGAGTATACCCACTGTATTGCCATTTTGGAGGAATTAGGGGGAGGGGAAAAAAGTGATTTCTTAAGTTTTCCCTCACAAAATGAGGTGTACTATATTCCGAAAAAAAAAAAAAAAAAAAAACATAGTCGGACCATAAACCCGCTAATTCCCTCTCATTTAGTACCAAGTGCAGATCAGAAAAACTTGCAGGGGAAAAAAAAAAATCCTTCTGATTCATCCCTTTGTAGCCTGCATGGAAAAAACAGCAGTGCTGCCTGGTGGAGTGGATAAAGAAAATAAACAGCAGGCATGGCTACGGAAACTCTACTGCAGGCATTCTTAAAATAGAAGATGTAAATAAAAACAAATTAAAAAAAAATTTTTTTTAAAAATACAGCTCGGTTGAGCTCCATGTGATGCTCTAACGCAGCGGTGGCCAACTCAGTCCTCAAGGTCAGGTTGAACAGATCCCCGCTTCAGCACAGGTAAGCCGTCAATGACCGAGCCAGCTGTGCTGAAGCAGGAATCCTTTAAACCCGTGTTGGTGGCCCTTGAGGACTGGATTTGGCCACTCCTGCTGCATCACAGAGCTCACTTTCAAAAAACACAAATAAGAAACAAGTTATATGGGGAACTGCATCTTTAATGACAGTTATTGCAATTTCTGGGGCCGTATTCACTACTTCTGGTTTACAGACGGCACGCCCAGGAGGTCTCAGGTCCGTATTTTCAAGCATGTATAGCTTTACAAATCAGAAATGATCGTACCGTACGTGTATTGTGACCCCAGAGATCTGTGGCATTGAACTCTGAACATGGTCTACATTTAGAGACAGACTGGTTGAAGTCCTAATACTGTACTTGCAAAGTTATGGGTGGTTTGCGCGGTATTTCTGGTTGCACAGATAACTCTTAGTAGGCAAGTTTGCTTGGAAACAGCATGTGATTAGCATCCTGTACAAGTTGCTGAGAAATGGAGCATACTGCAGGTTCTCTCATTAATCAGATACTGTATAGTGAGTGCACTATCGCAGTTTAATGAATAAACCCACTATCTTAATCACACAGGGGCAACTGTACTAATGAAAATGTCTGCAGTTACAAGAGCTAGAGAATGAGACGTCGAGGAGAAAACAAGGGCGGAATAAAGCGGTGTACGGTGGAACTGAGGAGTTGGGAGCCTGGTAAAGCTAAATATGTTAACACCTAAATAACGCATAACCGGCATCAAATGCACTAGTTACAATCCAACCAGAGACAAAAAAAAAAGCAAACAAGAACTCACAGATTAGAAAACAACAATTACAAGAGAATTTAAGTCGCTGTCCCATCTCTGCTGGATAAATAGTCAGTGAGGGAATGAAATGGTGACCTCCTAATGAATGTATTTATCAGTGTGAGTGCCTGCATGTGTCCTGTGCAATGCTGGCCATCAAGAAAAGCTGGAAATATTACTGCTGTTCTAAACAACACAGGAGAGAAAGAACACGTCAATTTACTATTTGTTGTGTTGTAAAAACAATTAAAAGGGTCAGCGCCACTTGCTCAGAAAACTGGTTTTACTTTGACAAGTGTATTTACTGTAGGTCCTTCTGCCAGCATAGGTGTTGAAGGAGAAAGGCAGTAGATTTGGGACAAAAGGGTAAAGGACCCAATGTATTTACCACTTAGAAAAAGGCTTGAGTGATTTTATAAAGCAGCATTGGATAGGTTGTTCCAGGGGATGACATCTACTATGCACATCACTTTGTTTTTGTTTTCTAGGAATAAATGGGGCTTGCACTTGTAAGAGATGTCAACATATAGGTCAGCACCTCATTTTTGGACCCCAAGACCGTAACAATGGAGAGATACGGCTATCCGTATTGAGGAAAACGGTTTGTGTGTTTGCAAAACAGATGGCCGTGCAGTCATTGCTGCTGTGGTGTTTGTCAGGGCAATCACGTCGCTCTGCATTCATTCAGGCTTGGCGGGGGCACAGCAGCTTGTGGCTGCAGCTGCCCAGCCATGGAGCAGCAAGGAGAAATATGCCAATCAACCGACAGAGAAACACACACATACAATAGTGCTCTCCCCTGTCCTCCCTTCAAACACAAATAACACCAATGGGATACTATTTTCACCAAGCCGTATTACAACTTACCCCTCCACACTTAAGATGGGACGGCCGAGACAAGTATTGGTAACAAAACCTTAGGGTTACCAGCACACAAAGACTGAAACAAAAAACTTAGAGATGGGACTCAACCCTTTAAATATTTCAGTTGCACAAGTAGTAGTATTACTTGCATGCCCGTGTTTGCCATTTTGCCACAGAGCATGGGTTTTAACACGCAAACACACACGCACGAAGCAAAAGGTTATTATATAAGGGCATCCAGTTTGTGGTCACCACAATACTAAAAGGCTCTACAATTTAGACAATATTGGTATGAAAAGGGTCAACTTATATTCGAAGCAAATGGAGGGATATGTCCAGCAGCTCTAAAAACAGCCCACAGCCTACAAAATACTACAGGAGAGCGCAAACACGAAAAGGACCCGTGAAGCGCAGTCACAAGCTCCACTACTCATTCATCCAATTCAAAATACTGACCAGTGCCGCCCTAGGATAATATTATAAGCCACCAAAACAGCCCTTCAGTAGGTGTATGCTGCATTATGAAGGAGCAATTTATTTTTTGTACATACACAACAGGAGTGGTCGGTCTATTCAAAGCAATATTTTGGGAGAAAATCCAGAGGAAAGCCCAGTATTGGGTTGGGGGGGGGAGGGAAATGGGAGTTGTACAATAAGTTTCTTGCTTTTACATTAAATTATTGATTGCGCTTTGCATTATCAGTCATCAAAACTGCTATGAAACATACGAAAAATTGGGGTACTTTCAGGACAATAAACATCCATATTCATTGACTTTAGTGATCCTGCAAATATCAAGCTAGGCCAGCTGTTCTGTCAGCAGCATTCAACTGTAATACTAAACTCATCTTAAAATCCCTGGATAAAATTGCAGTAAACACACCTCTATTTCTAATTTAAGTAGTAGTTAACAGTGTTGCACATTTAGACCTTACACCTTACAGTCAAGCATCCCCAACTCAATATATTTATCTGAACTCTTTAGTACGTTACTTAGCGACACACAGGTAGAGGGCAAAAGGTATTTAATAAATTCAGTTTAAAAAAAGAAGTAGGACTGGTGGGGAGGGGGGGGGAGAGAAGGAATTCACCTCAGGCTTCAAAAATGATATTACATAAAACTATATAGTCTAGAGAAAAGCATGTAACTAGGAAGCAGCCAAATGCCCACTACATGAACAAGTTATAAGAAAGTTAAGAATTATTTTTTTTTTTTAACTGAATGTATACGTTTACCATTAAGCACAGGACTTCCAAACAAATCAGACACCATTGGTCTTTTTGAAACCTTGACAAGACACTGAAATTATCCCTGGATTAACAAACAGAATAAAGGACACGATTTTCCCCCTAGATTGGTTGTGTTTTGTGCTAGCAGTGACTGTAACAAAACCATGTACCAAACAGCCTAAAACCAGCCACAATCTACAGGCAGCAGCATTTCACAGGGCGAGCCATGTACTACTTCAGGACTATGTATGGCTGATTAATGGTATCTGTGTTTTACCTCATGGTCCTTCCCCATCTGCTCAACGGTCATGGGCACAGCAGTAGTTTTCTACTGCAAATCGGTCTCATATTTTAAATAACAGTGGGAGAGAATGTTTAAAGTCCAACACTGTACCTTAAAAAATAATAATGCAACTCATTAGTGCAGTCTATGGGATATCTGGTTTTGGAAATCATGGGGGGGGGGCGCAATGAACTAATCTCAAATAGTTTAAAGACTATTCTTAACCCCTTTCAGCGCTGGGCTTACAATGCAAAGCAATTGAAGATGTTCATTACAACTCAGATCGTTTACAAGTTTGGCAGGGGGAGGAAGCTGCTTTATCGCCTTTAGATTTCCACCTGTCACTTATAGGATTTTTCTTTTATACAGAGCGCCCCATATCTCAAGCAGAATTGCAGCATTTTGGCATTCAGTTCTCAGAATATAAAAATAAATGCAGAGGCTTCTTTCACTGAAAGAGTTAACTAAATACACACAAAAATATTTAATGCAATGAAGACAAGGCCCCTATTGCTTTTTAAAGCTTTCTGTGCTAAAGGTGTTAGTTGGTGGAAACGGATGTTATTACCCTATTCCTGCTTACTTGGCAACTCTTATTTAGCTGCCACTACATATGGGGCAGGCAGTGCTTTGCTAAAGAATTCAATGAAAAGACGATGGTCGAAGGTCAACAATTTAACCTGTACAACGGGATACAATGCAACTGTTGCCCATTTTACATCCCTGTGACCAGCTAGCAATCTTCAACACCTATGGGAGGCCTGCACTGTATTTCCAGGATTCGGGTTTCATCTCCTGAATGAAAGCAATAAATACAAATATAACTGCTCTAATACACAGACGACTGGATATTTAAGGTTCAATATCACTATGCAGCCATTCACAGTGGTTACACCTCCCACGATAAACATCAACTGTATCATAGTAACGGCTTGAAGAACAACATGCAGAAAGGGAGGAAGGAAAGGGCATTCATATAAAAATAGATACGCACAGAAAGCCTTTAAACTGTTGCGTAAGTCAGTATATTCTGGGACAGGGGTGCGCAGATTAGGTGGGGGGGGCGCAGCGATGAGGTCCTGCGCTTCCCCAAGTCATTTAAATTAAATGCCGTGAGATCGCGTGAGGCCTCTAACTTCCCTTACCTGGGGAGGGAAGGGGGAAGAGTTTATATTGAGCCCTCACAATTAGAATGTGTTTGGTTTTGGGAAGTGGGTGCCACTGCTTAGAAGTCTTGATTTTAATCGCATTGAGATTCTGACTTCTATTAACACGTAAAGATAAAGTTATACTAATTAATACAACAGCCGGAGCCACACCAGCATTGCTATATCCTGTTCGTCTAAATAAATCAACTGACTGGAAGGGAAGGTTGGATATACATACATACCACACACAATAGGAGGGCACAGGACAGTCATTCACTCATCCCACCAATTCATACAAATAAAAAAAACAGCATTTTCTGCAACCACAATTTCATACTTAACTCCACTTTCATTACTCACTACTTCGTTACTTAAAAAGTAGCGAATGCCGCTGCGGAGTGAGGTTACCCTCCAATATACCCTCTAATGGGGGGGGGGGGTGGTCTTAAAGTAGACAGTCAAAACCACATTACACCAGTATTAAAGCTGCAGTTCAGTCTTTTTTTTTTTTTAATTAATTTTTTTACTTTAATAGTTTCATGTGTGCAATCTTTAATTACCTAAAGAACTGCATAGCTGCAGGTCAATTCGTTCTCCATGTATTGATAGGTCGAAATTTGGTGACATAATTAGTGAAGGAATCTGTTTATATTCTGCTTGTCTGTCAGTGGAAGCTCATGAATATTCATGAGCACTCCTGCACTGACAAGTGCTAGAGGGAGGGCAGGGCTGACAAAGGGGTGTGCCAGAGCTTGTGACAGGACACGAAGGGGCAGTGCCTTAGCAAATGGCTGTTAAAATAGAATACAAGAAAATTGGTCTTTCAAAGTTGTTTTTTTTAAAACAGAAAATGCTAAAAGTATTTTTTCTTACTACAGAACTGATTTATTAAAAATAACACACATGCAGGATATTGACTGAACTGCAGCTTTAAAGGGAACCAATGCTCCACCAAAACTAGCAAGTATTTTAATAGGGGGCTATGCTAGTATGAATGAACACGTCGGTTTTAAGGCAGGAAACAAGTTCATTTCGGAACAAGCATTTAGGTGCTGAATTATTAGCAGGTCCCAACCTCTTATTAGTGTTCGTTGTTTTAGAGCAATGCCACAGCAACAAAAAAAAAACCCATAACAAGCGCTTTAGATAACAGGTGACCATACGAGATACTGAACTACTTATAGAGATTAAGTCACTGAATTTAGCTCCTCTGGGACAGATATGGCAGTTCTCTGTGCTAGGTGTCCTGATTTTTTTTATTCAAAACAAACTGTACATCTGTCCAAGACGTACACTTACATTTGAGTGTATAGATGTGTCCAACTTACATGTACACTTTTTTTTCTTCTTTTCTTCCCACCAGCATGTGGGTGTTCTGGTCTTAATTAGAAAACCATACACCCAATAGCTGGAGCATACCCCAAGAGAACATAGTACTGTATATGACCTAGTTACAGCCTCATGACATCCTACAATCAGCAGCCACCTTGCCTTTTGTTTCAGCATTGTCTCTGTAGATAGTAAACGCTCACGAGCAGAGCGTTCATAACCCCAGTGTGTATCTGTGCATGTTTGGCCATATTTGTATGCAACCGTTTATGCAATGATCAAATCTTTGTACCGCGCTGCAGAATATGTTGGCGCTTTACAAGCAATAATAGAGTGGTACAAAGTACTGTGCTCTTTTAATTCCCAACAAGTCAGTGTGACAAGTGTTAATAATCTACACATACCAAACACAAGAGACTAC
>WSYH01004192.1:0-44311 GCA_036426205.1 Ascaphus truei
TTATATCGCACTGCATGTTATTATATCGCACTGCATGTTATTATATCTCTGCGTCCTTCATCGGATAAGTTGAGGATCCCCGCCGCAGACCCATGGTCGGGGCTCGATTAGAAATAGACAACTTTGCCTTTGGACTGCAAATAAGCCAATGGGCCTGGATTGATATTTGGGGGATTTATATTTTTTTTATTCTTTTTTGTCTTTCGAGCTTTGGATTAATGTAAAGTTTCTTTACATTTTTGTATTTATTGGCCATCATGCTTTGGCTTAATAAATTGTTATGGGTTTTGTATGGATGGATATCGGCCCTTTTTGTTGGATTGTCTCCGGGGGTCAACGGGCCCTAAAGATGGGGATGACCTTGCTCATGAATAGGGTGTGTCAATGTTTTATTACTGGCTGCCATTAAGTGCCAATGTGGCGTTCTAGGCTCCCGTTGAGTGGTCTAGAACATTTGGACATGGACGTTTTGTCACAGCAGTTCATAATGCTGCTGCTCCACTGCCGGGAGATTTGGCTGCCACAGGTAATGTGTATTCTAACCCCTTACCCTAACCCTATTAACCTTAACCCCTTACCCTAAAAATCTTAACCCCATTGCCTTCTTATCCTAAAAACCTTACGTGTTAGCCCCATATCCTAAGTACTTATCCTAAAAACCTTACCCGTTAACCCCTTACCCTAAAAACCTTAACCTGTTACCCCTTACCTAATAACTCTAAGCTTAACAGAACTCAAAGCTTTGACCCTCATCCTAGCGCTAATCACCTACCTTGTGCCGAAACAACGCCGGACAAGTGTCTAATAGTCCCATTCCACCATAGGTAACCACAGTGACAATCAATGTGGTAATGTTTACAATGCTTTTTTAAATGATGCTTATATAGTATATTATTCATGTTAATATTTGATTGTTGGATGTTCAATTAATTGTTTTGTAATTCTAATGGCCACAAAGCGCTATTAGCCACATTTGGCGTATTACTCTACAAGGGGGAGGGGGTTATGTCTGTTGAGGGATGAGTAAGGGAGGGGGGTGTTTTGTGTAGTTGCCCCGGAAGGGTAATTAGGACCCTCGGGAGGTCGTAGTAGAAGTTAACCCCTTGTTTGTCTCTGCATGTCAGAGCTTTGCTAGCCACTGGGGGGTAAGTAGTGTAGTTTAACTTGAATTGTAACCCCTTTGGTGCCTGTGGTATGCCGTGGGAGCCAGAGGCAACTGCCACCCTACATACAGTAGACAACCTTAGAAAAGGTGGGACTTCAGCCCATAAAAGTTGAACTTTGCCATTTTGTTCCAAGAAAGCCTTTGTATGCTCAGGCAGACTTCACAATTCCCGATAATGCGGAATCTCCTGAACTTTGTCCCTTGAAACTCAGCCACAAACGTGACTGTGTGGGATCGTTTCTAACGCAGCAGCGGAAAGGCAGATACAAAACAAACACGTTACAAAAACACACGCAAGACACAAAACACACACAAGATACAAATACACACACAAGTTACACATACACACGCAAGTTACAAAAATATACAAAAGATACAAAAACACTCAAGTTACAAATACACATGCAAGTTACAAAAATACACAAAAGATACAAAAACACACGCAAGACGCAAATACACACACAAGTTACACATACACATCAAGATACAAAAACTCACAAGATACAAAAACACACAAGTTACAAAAACACACAAGTTACAAATACACATGCAAGTTACAAAAATACACAAAAGATAAAAAACACATGCAAGACACAAAAACACACACAAGAAGCAAACACACACACAAGTTACACATACACACTCAAGATACAAAAACTAACAAGATACAAAAACACACAAGTTACAAATACACACGCATGTTACAAAAATACACAAAAGATACAAAAACACAATCAAGACACAAAATCACACGCAAGACACAAAAACACACGCAAGATACAAAAACACGCACAAGATAGAAAAACACACGCAAGCTACAAAAACACGCACAAGATACAAATACACACGCAAGTTACAAATACACACACAAGTTAACCTGCGTCTCTGCCGACCCCTGTAAGAGCCCCAAAGTGATGCAGACTAAGGGACATAAAATATAGAAATATAAAAATGCTGAAACACGCACGGGAAAATACTATTAAACAAACAAATAAAAAGCATTACTGGTGTTCAAAATAATAAAAACTCTTCACTCATATCAAGACACCTTTAACAGCTAAAACACCCAATTATGACCTAAATAAAATTAACAGCCTTATGCAGACAGGTAATAGGAAGGGGTAAAACCTTCTGTCTGTCTCAATCCTATTGGCTGAAATATGAAACATTCAGCTTAGGGTATTATATATACTGTATAGGAATGTATTGTACATTTGGGAATTTATCACCATTCCTACATACTGTATATGTACTTTCCCAGAAATAAAGCACCTTCCTTGGCCAGGGATTGGTACCGGATACAAGGGATATCAAAAGACCAAGATGACGACGAAAAGTAAGATGGGAGAAAGCAACATGGAGAAGAGGGGCGGAAACCACAGTACCCGGGAGATCATTGGGGGGGCTTCATCCAGCATTGGGGAGACAGGGACTGGGGATGAGATATATAAACAATATATACACACACAATATGTTCCCACCCGGAAGAGCGGCAAGGAAGAGACGGCACACAGAAACTGACGTTTCAATCCCACAGAGGGATCTTCTTAAGGTGTGTGTGTAAATATATATATATGTTGCATGTCATTTCCCAGAGTCCCTTGCTGCAGTGGAAGTGCTGTATGCTGGGTGATAATGGGGAAAGGCGGGGTTGCAGACCTGCCTAAGACATGCAGATGAGCATACAGTTGTATTTGCATATATATATATATTGCTTCAATACAGTTTATTTTGGATTACTCCTTGCTGGTTGCTGTCTCTTTACTGGTCTTTGGGCTGGTTCATATGTTATGTGGATTCCTATGGGACTAGCAACTGCCTTTTGCCCTACATTAGAGTGCTGACTGCTTGTTTTGTATATATATATATATATATATATATATATATATATATATATATATATATATATATGTGTATGTGTAACTTTTTGGACTTTGTTACTGTCTCTGGCAGGGGTCCTGCAAACTTGGGAACCTGTTTCTCTCCCCGACGTGGGAGGGATTCGCAGCTGGGACTTTCTGCTGGAATGTGAGATGCTACCTCCAAACAGTTCTTTCTGAATCAAAAGAGCCAGCGTCATCCGTGGATGATACTGTGGGAGGGGAAATGTGTGCAGCAGCGGGGACAGACAATAACAGTGTTCGACTACACACACACACACACACACACACAGACACACATATACATACACAAACACACACACAGACACACACAGACACACATATACATACACACACACGCACACATATACATACACACACACGCACACAGACACACATATACATACACACACACACACACAGACACACAGACACACATATACATACACACATACATAGAGAACACTTTCCCCCTTATATACGACAGCTGTGTACACAGTGCTGTACATACACATTTTCATGCTTAATTTCCTGCCTGTAGAATATACAATCTTAGTTTTAATTTAATTTGGATGCCCCAGGCACAGGAAATAAGGTGACTTGTCAGGTCACTCGAAGCTTTAAGTCTGTGTCTCTCCGCCTCTCCAGCTGCACTGTGCGGTGAATATTTATTTTTAAAAGCGACTTTTTAATGTCTGTTTAGAAATTCCGCAGAGTTTTCTCTCTCTGACCAGTGCCGGCTTCATGTGGCAGCATCCACAAGTACCTACTGACCACAAGGACCTACTGACCACAAGGACCTACTGACCACAAGAACCTACTGACCACAAGTACCTACTGACCACAAGTACCTACTCACCACAAGAGATAGACTAATTTATTGCAGAGGTGCGTGTGTGCGTATGTGCATGTGTGCGTATATGCGTGCGTGTGCGTGCGTGTGCGTGCGTGCGTGCGTATGTGTGTGCGTGCGTGCATGCGTGATTGTGTGTGTACACACACCCTTACAGGGGCACACAGTCCATCACCGATACATATAAAGATATTGTCTCTAGTCGAAGACTGAGCCACTGATTGAGCCACCTGTGCTGAAGCAGGGATATCCTAAAAACCTGACCTGTTGGTGAGGGACTGGAGTTGAGAACCTCAGGGTTAACCCCTTCACTGCCAAAGCAAGATAAGAACATGCACAGCAATGTGCTCTGACAGTGAAGGGGTTAACGTTGGGGGTATTTTTACTTACGGCAGAATTGCACGGTTTATCCAAACCTGTCCAGTCTCCCACTCTCCCCACGCTCCCCACTCTCCCCACGCTCCCCACGCTCCCCACGCTCCCCACGCTCCCCACGCTCCCCACTCTCCCCACGCTCCCCACTCTCCCCACGCTCCCCACTCTCCCCACGCTCCCCACGATTGAGCCACCTGTGCTGAAGCAGGGATATCCTAAAAACCTGACCTCTTCGTGACCCTTGAGGACTGGAGTTGGCCAGTTGCTGACTGAGCCGCTGATTGAGCCACCTGTGCTGAAGCAGGTATATCCTTAAAGCCTGACTTGTTGGTGGTCCTTGACGACTGGAGTTGGCCGCTCCTGCACTACGTTATCGTGACTGGGAGGCCCGCGATGTCGTGACAAAGGAGGGGTTTTTGTTCCGCTTCGGTCATGTCCTGAGTGACCCACGCAGTGCCAGACGTGATCTGCCCACCAAGGAAACAGACGAGGAGTCTTCTTCCATTTCCTGACAAAATGGCCGCCGCAGTCACATGACCACACTGTGCCGGAGGGGCGTGGGGTACTCGGGTACTGCGGCCTCTCCAGCGCTCAAAGGGTTATAATTCACTAGCCGTTCTCCCATTAAAATACAATCTCTGTTCCATAGCCTGAAATATATATATTTTTTTGTGGGGGAGAAAGCTCTGTTACGTCCGAATATAAATGCGCTGGGGAAATCCCCCAATTTTGTTAGAACTTAGGCAAGTTCCTGCAGCAGTTTCCGAACGTTTGGGCCGAAAAAGTTTGAGGGAACGTCTTGCGAATTTGCGAACTTTTTGAAAACGTTTGAGTGGAAAGGAATCTCTGCCAGGTCCCCCGTCTCTAAAGATCCAATCATCACATATGAGATATCAAGAAAATATAATGACTCAGAGCCGTTAAATAAAATATATTAAATGCTGGGCCTTTCTGATAGTTTGATGCGGAAAATGAGCGTTTGTTTCGCCAAACATGATGAACGTCACAATGTTTTGGAGTTGAGATGAGTTCAGATTTCAGTTGAGATAAGCGTCGCGATCCGAGTTAAGATAAAAGTTAAGATTTCAGTTGAGATCCGAGTTGAGATAAGAGTTGTGATAAGAGTTGAGATTTCAGTTGAGATCCGAGTTGAGATAAGAGTTGAGATTTCAGTTGAGCTAAGAGTTGAGATTTCAGTTGAGATCCGAGTTGAGATAAGAGTTGAGATTTCAGTTGAGCTAAGAGTTGAGATAAGAGTTGAGATAAGAGTTGAGATTTCAGTTGAGATCCGAGTTTAGATAAGCGTTGAGATTTCAGTTGAGATCCGAGTTGAGATAAGAGTTGAGATAAGAGTTGAGATTTCAGTTGAGATCCGAGTTTAGATAAGCGTTGAGATTTCAGTTGAGATTTCCGTTGAGATTTCCGTTGAGATAAGAGTTGAGATTTCAGTTGAGATCCGAGTTGCGATACAGTACGAGTTAAGATTTCACTTGAGATAAGAGTGAGCTAAGAGTTTTGTACTATGCGCGCTACATTGATAGTTAATCCTTCAAAGAGTTCTCTTCTGAGAACTTTCTGCGCAGTGTTGAACATGTGGAACGGACGTGAGCTGGGATTGCCACATCAGCAGAACACTTGTCACTCACCCGGCCAGTGTCATCTCTATAGGGAACACATTGTCTCCTGGCCGCGTGACAAGCGGTCCCAACATAACAAGCGAGAGAGCCAGAATCTGAGATAATAAAACAGAGAAGTGTAAAATTCCACCACGGCAAAAGCTGGAGGTGTAACTCCTGCAGTGCCTGAGGGACCGTGCAACCCAGTAGTACTACCTTATATGATACAGCAGCCTCTAAAAAAATGAAATAGCAGGAAGGGTATTATTGGGGCTGAAGGGCCAGCATTAGGGGTGAGTGCCCAGTGGCTGCCCGTCTGAAGCCAGAACTTTGGTCAGACAGGAAGTAGGTTGTGACTTCTGGGACCTCTGCACAGCCCCTTCCTCTGCTGGGAGAAATGCTCCCCCCCCACGCTGAACAAGCTGTCAGCCCCCTGCGCTCATTCATTGGGGGCTCCTGGCCGGTGGCGGGGGGCATTTTAGATGACTGCAACATATACTGTATAATCATGTATTTTTTCTCATGTAATGGTGTATTAAGATTTTGTTACTGGCACAGTCAGTCTGCCCCACAGAGCGTACAATCTAACATATGAGACACAGAGGAGTAAGGGGACTTGCCCAAGGTCACAGCGAACTGAGAGGTTTCAAACTGGTCTCACCCACTTCAAAGACAATGGTATTCCTGCTGCACTGCTCCCCCGGCCATACATGTTACTAAGTAGCAATGCTTCATAACGCCACCCTGATCACTGCATTTTTGGGGCGGTTGCTAGAGGTAGGAAAAACATTCCTGCACCTTCCCAAAATGTGTGATATCATGTGACCGCACAGGATGTGAGATATATTGCGCTCCAGCCCGCTGCGGATTGTCAGACATCTGGGAAGCTAAATCCCCTCCTACAGCTTTCCATGCAACGGCCAAAGCAGTATCCTACAAGTACCAGTATCCATGCTATGGAGGTTTTTGGTGCTTTGGAAGTGTGTCGTGGGACGCCTCCGCGCCCCACATTGTGTTCCAGGAGGCGGACAGTAACGGTGTTAGTTTTTAGCGTTGATAACTTCCCTTGAACCTCGCTTGAATTGAATGAGCACCATGGCAATTGCGGACTGCAAGTACCTGGCTCATGTTGGCCTCAGTCTCCACCCCTGCGCCGCCGTGAGAACTTATTTCCAACACGGCCCCTTTAGTTGGATAAAACTCTTCTCTGCCAGAGTCCCAGCACACTTAGTTATCGGTGTCTATATCTATCTTTGCCATATATCGCCTGCGTGGTGTCTTATATGCACTCTGACGTTGTTCTTGATATCGCTCTGCGGTGTTCTATATCGTCTGCTGCGGTCGATAATAATCGTCTCTTTTTCATATCGCTCTGCGGTTCTTATATCTCTCTGCTGTTTCTATATCGCTCTGCGTGTTCTTATATCTCTGACGGATGTTCTTATATCGCTACTGCGTGTTCTTATAGCGCTGCGGCTATACGCTCTGCGTGTTCTTAATCGCTCTGCGTGTGTTCTTATCGCTCGTTTGACTGTTCTTATATCGCTCGGCTATATATATTGATATCTCTTCCTGCGTGTTATTATATCTCGGTGTGTCATTATATCTCTGGTCTTTATTATATCCTCTGGCGTGTATATTAATCTCTGCGTGTATTATATCGCGGCGTGTGTTTCATGGAGCTCTTGTGTTATTATTATCTCATGCTTGTTTTAATCTCTCTGCGTGTTATTAATCTCTGCTGTGTTATTAATCGTCTGCGTGTTATATATCTCTGCGTGTTATATAATCTCTGCGTGTATCTTATACTCTCACTGCCGTGTTTATTAATCTCTGCGTGTTATTATGTCTCTGAGTGTATATATCTCTGCTGTTTATTATCTCTGCGTGTTATATCCTCTCTCGTTTTATTATATCTACTTCTGCTCTGCGTTTTATTTATATCATCTGAGTGTTATTATATCTCTCTGTGTGTATTATATCATCGGAGTGCTTATTATATCTCTCTGCGTGGTTATTCTATCTCTGCGTTGTTTTATATCTGTCTGCCGTGTTTATATATTCTGCATGTTATTTATCGCTCTCTGCGTGTTATTAGTATCGCTCTGCGTGGTGTATTTATCTCTCTGCATGTTATATATCGCTCTGCATGTTATTATCATACCCTATGTGTTATTATATCTCCTGACGTTTTATTATTTCCTGCTGCGGGTGCCGTTGATATTCGCACTGCTATGTTATTATATATCCACTGTTCTAGTTTGTTCTTGTTGTAGCTTTGTGTATATATCGCACTGCCTGTTATATATCGCTTTGCATGTTAGTATGATCCTTCGTTTCGCTCTGCGTGTTATTACTATCGCGTATGCGTTTTTTCTCGTGTTTATATCGCTCTGCTGTTATTATTGCCTCATATTACGCTTGCGTTTTATTGTTGTGCGTTGTATACGTCGCTGTGTTATTATATCTCTGCTGTTTATCTTCAGTTATATAGGCTCGTGTGTTATTATATCGCTACTGCAGGTTATTAACTTCATGTATACCTGTGTGTTGTATCGGCTCCGTGATGTTATTATATCGCTCTGTGCTAGTTCTTGGCATGTATTATACCTGCGTCTCGCCTGCGTGTTAGCGTTGTTATCGACACTGCATGTTAGTATTCGCCATGCATTTTATTATTCCTGCATTCGTATGATGTTATTAGCTCTGCGTCTGTTGAGCCTCTGCTATGAAATCGCTCTTGTACTACGCTGTGTGTTATTGATATCGCCACTGCATGTTATTATATCGCTCTCGTGTATATACGCTGTTATTTACCTGCGTTTATATGCCTGCGGTTTTCATATATGCCTAGATTATATCCTCCTTGTTTGTAGCTCTGTGTGTTATGTATAATCGCACTGCAATGTTATTATATAATCTGCGTTTCCTGGCGTTAGTGTATCTCTGCATGTGTATTATATCGCCTGATGTGTATTATATTGTGCTTTGTTGTAAGTCTGCATGTGTTATTATATCGCACTGCATGTTCTTATAATGCTATGCCGTGTATTTATCTTTAGCCGCTCTCGTGTATTTATCGCCCTGCAGTATTATATCATCGCCCTTAGCGCATGTTTATCTGTGTTATTATATGCGCATTTGAGTCTGCATGATTATGCCAGTTATAATCGCAACTGCCCTGTTATATCTCTCGTGTTCCGCCCTGCGAGGTATTTATAGATGCACTTTGGCCCATGTTTGATAATCACGTGCTGTTCTTATATGGACTGCGCACCTGCCATGTTCGTCACTCGCTATGTTAATTATTGCATGATGTTTCTGCGTGGTTTACTCACGCTATATATCGCAAGCAGTAATGATATCCCCTGCCCCATATGCAATGTTATTATATCTCTGTCGTCCTTCATCGGATAGTTGAGGATCCCCGCCGCAGACCCATGGTCGGGGGCTCGATAGAAATAGACACTTTTGCCCTTTGACTGCAATAAGCAGTAAATCATGGGCTGGATGATATTTGGGGATTATATGTTTTTATTCTTTTTTCTTTCGAGCTTGATTGCTTAAAGTTTCTTACAGTTTTGTATTTATGGCCATCATGCCTTGGGCACTTAATAAATTGTTATGGTTTGTATCGGATGGATCTTCGGCCCTTTTTGTTGGATTGTTTCGGCGGGTCAACGGGCCCTAAAGATGGGGAGACCTGCTCCTGAAAGGGTGGGTCAATGTTTTATTACTGGCTGCCATTAAAGTGCCAATGTGCGTTCTAGGCTCCCGTGAGTGGTCTAGAACATTGGACATGGACGTTTTGTCACAGCAGTTATAATGCTGCTGCTCCCACTGCCCGGGAGATTTGGCGCCACAGGTAAGTGTGTATTCAACACCTTACCCACCGTATTAACCTTCATCCCCTGACCTAAAATATTAACCCATGCCTTCTTATCCAAAACTTACGTGTTAGCCCCATATCCTAAGCTACTTATCTAAAAAACCTTACCCGTTAACCCCTTACCCTGAAAAACACCTTAACCTGTTACCCCTTACCTAATAACTCTAAGCTTAACAGAACTCAAAGCTTTGACCCCATCCTGCGCTCTAATCACTACCTTGTGCCGAAACAACGCCGGACAAGGTCTAATAGTCCCATTCACCATAGGAACCACAGTGACAATCAATGTGGTAAGTGTTACATGCTTTTTAAATGAATGCTTATATGATATTATTCATGTTAATATTTGATTGTTGGATGTTCAATTAATGTTTTGTAATCTAATGGCCACAAAGCGCATTAGCCACATTGTGGCGTATACTCTACAAGGGTGGAGGGGGGTTAGTCTGTTGAGGGATGAGATAAGGGAGGGGGGTTGTTTGTTGTAGTTCGCCCCGGAAGGGTAATTAGGACCCTCGGGAGGTCGTAGTAGAAGTTAACCCCTTGTGTTCTGCATGTCAGAGCTTTGCTAGCCACTGGGGGGTAAGTAGTGTAGTTTAACTTGAATTGATAACCCTTGGTGCCGTGGTATGCCGTGGGAGCCAGAGGCAACTGCCACCCTACATAAGTAGACAACCTTAGAAAAGTGGGGTTCAGCCCATAAAAGTTTGAACTTGCCATTTTGTTCAAAGAAAGCCTTGTATGCTCAGGCAGACTTCACAATTCCCGATAATGCGGGATCTCTGAACTTTGTCCCTTGAAACTCAGCCACAAACGTGACTGGTGGGATCGTTTCTAACGCAGCAGCGGAAAGGCAGATACAAAACAAACACGTTTACAAAAACACACGCAAGACACAAAAACACACAAGATACAAAATACAACACAAGTTACACATACACACGCAAGTTACAAAACATATCAAAAAACGATAAAAACACTCAAGTTACAATTACACATGCAGTTACAAAAATACACAAAAGATACAAAACAAACGCAAGACGCAAATACACACACAAGTTAACATACACACATCAAGATACAAAAACTCACAAGATACAAAACACACAAGTACAAAAACACACAAGTTACAAATACACATGCAAGTTACAAAATACACAAAAGATAAAAAACACATGCAAGACACAAAAAACACACACAAGAAGCAAACACACACACAAGTTACAATACACACTCAAGATACAAAAACTACAAGATACAAAACACACAAGGTTACAAATACACACGCATGTTACAAAAATACAACAAAAGATACAAAACACAATCAAGACACAAAATCACACCGCAAGACACAAAAACACACGCAAGATACAAAAACACGCACAAGATAGAAAAACACACCAAGCTACAAAAACAGCACACAATACAAATACACACGCCAGTACAAATACACACACAAGTAACCTGGTCTTGCCGACCCTGTACAGAGCCCAAAGTGATGCGACTAAGGGACATAAAATATGAAATATAAAATGCTGAACACGCACGGGAAAATACTATTAAACAAACAAATAAAAGCATTACTGGTGTGCAAAATAATAAAAACTCTTCACTCATTCAAGACACCTTTAACAGCTAAACACCATTATGACCTAATAAAATTAACAGCCTTATGCAGACAGGTATAGGAAGGGGTAAACCTTCTGTCTGTCTCAATCCTATGGCTGAAATATGAAACATTCAGCTTAGGGTATTATATATACTGTATAGGAAGTATTGTACATTTGGGAATTTATCACCATTCCTACATACGTATATGTATTTCCCGAAGAATATAAAGCACCTTCCTTGGCAGGGATTGGTACCGATACAAGGGATATCAAAAGACCAAGATGAGACGAAAGAAAAGAAGATGGGGAAGGAAAAGCAACATGGAGAAGAGGGGCGGAACCACAGTACCCGGGAGATAATTGGGGGGGCTTCATCCAGCATTGGGGAGACAGGGACTGGGGATGAGATATATAACAATATATAACACACACAATATGTTCCCACCCGGAAGAGCGGCCAAGGAAGAGACGGCACACAGAAATGACGTTTCAATCCCACAGAGGGATATTCAAGGGTGTGTGTGTGAAATTATAAGTTGCATGTCATTTCCCAGAGTCCTTGCTGCAGGTGGAAGTGCTGTATGCGGGTGATAATGGGAAGGAAAGGCGGGGGTTGCGACCTGCCTAAGAAATGCAGTGAGCATACAGTTGTATTTGCATATATATATATTGCTTCAAACAGTTTATTTTGGATTACTCCTTGCTGGTTGCTGTCTCTTTACGGTCTTTGGGCTGGTTCATAGTTATGTGTATTCCATGGGACTAGCAACTGCCTTTTGCCCCACATTAGGTGCTGACTGTTGTTTTGCTATATTATATATATTAATATAATATATATATATATATAATTATATATATAATAGTGTAGTGTAACTTTTTGGACTTTGTTATGTCTCTGGCAGAGGGGTCCTGCAAACTTGGGAACCGGTTTCTCTCACCGAGTGGGAGGATTGCAGCTGGGAATTTCTGCTGGAATGTGAGATGCTACCTCCAAACATTCTTTCTGAATCAAAAGAGCCAGCGTCATCCGTGGTGGATGATACTGTGGGAGGGGAATGTGTGAGCAGCGGGGACAGACAATACAGTGTTCGACTTATATAACAGAAAGGTCACTGGGAAGGTGGCAGGGACTTTGTGGTAGGGAGGGATACACACGTTTGTGAGAAACCAAGGGTGGCCAACTCCAGCGCTCAAGGGCCACAAAGAGTCAGGTTTTCAGGATATCCTGCTTCAGCACAGGTGGTCAATCAGTGGCTGAGTCGAAGACTGAGCCACTGATTGAGCCACCTGTGCTGAAAGCAGGGATATCCTAAAACCTGACCTCTTGTGACCCTGAGGACTGAGTTGGCCAGTTGCTGACTGAGCCGCTGATTGAGCCACCTGTGCTGAAGCAGGTATATCCTTAAAGCCTGACTGTTGGTGAGTCCTTGACGACTGGAGTTGGCGCTCTGCACTACGTTATCGTGACTGGGAGGGCCCGCGAGTCGCTGACAAAGGAGGGTTTTTGTTCCGCTTCGGTCATGTCCTGAGTGACCCACGAGTGCCAGACGTGATCTGCCCACCAAGGAAACAGACGAGGAGTCTCTTCCATTTCCTGACAAAATGGCCGCCGCAGTCACATGACCACACTGTGCCGGAGGGCGTGGGGTAGGGTCGGGTACTGCGGCCTCTCAGCGCCACTCAAAGGGTTATAATTCACTAGCCGTTCCCATTAAAATACAATCTCTGTTCCATAGCCTGAAATATATATATTTTTTGTGGGGGAGAAAGAAGTGTTACGCCTCCGAATATAAATGCGCTGGGGAAATCCCCCAATTTTGTTAGAACTTAGGCAAGTTCCTGCAGCAGTTTCCGAAGTTTGTGGGCGAAAAAGTTGGAGGGAACAGTTCTTGCGAATTTCGACGAACTTTTTGAAAACGTTTGAGTGGAAAGGAATCTCTGCCAGGTCCCCCGTCTCTAAAGATCCAATCATCACATATGAGTATCAAGAAAAATAATGACTCAGAGCCGTTAAATAAAATATATTAAATGCTGGGCCTTTCTGATAGTTGATGCGGAAAATGAGCGTTTGTTTCGCCAAACATGATGAACGTCACAATGTTTTGGAGTTGAGATGATGAGTTCAGATTTCGTTGAGATAAGCGTCGCGATCCGAGTTAAGATAAAAGTTAAGATTTCAGTTGAGATCCGAGTGGTGAGATAAGAGTTGTGATAAGATTGGATTTCAGTGAGATCCGAGTTGAGATAAGGTTGAGATTTCAGTTGAGCTAAGAGTTGAGATTTCAGTTGAGATCCGAGTTGAGATAAGAGTTTTGAGATTCAGTTGAGCTAAGAGTTGAGATAAGAGTTGAGATAAGAGTTGGATTCAGTAATATAGAGTTTAGATAAGCGTTGAGATTTCAGTTGAGATCCGAGTTAGCAAGAGTTGAGATAAGAGTTGAGATTCAGTTGAGATCGAGTTAGAAGCGTTGGATTTAGTTCAGTTGAGATTTCCGTTGAGATTTCGTTGAGATTGAGTAATAGAGTGAGATTTCAGTTGAGATCCGAGTTGCGATACAGTACGAGTTAGATTTCACTTGAGATAAGAGTGAGCTAGAGTTTTTGCTATATGCGCGTACAATTGATAGTTAATCCTTCAAAGAGTTCTCTTCTGAGAACTTTCTGCGCAGTGTTGAACATGTGGAACGAGAGGAGACTGGGATTGCCACAGCAGCAGAACACTTGTCACTCACCGGCAGTGTCATCTCTATAGGGAACACATGTCTCCGAGCCGCGATGCACAAGCGATCCCAACATACACAACGAGAGAGCCAGAATCTGAGATAATAAAACAGAGAAGTGTAAAATTCCACCACGGCAAAAGTGGAGGTGTACTCCTGCAGTGCCCGAGGGACGCGCTGCAAACCCAGTAGTACTACCTATAGGATACAGCAGCCTCTAAAAAAATGAAATAGCAGAAGGGTTTATTGGGGTCTAAGGGCAGCATTAGGGGTGAGTGCCCAGTGGCTGCCGTCTGAAGCCAGAACTTTGGTCAGACAGGAAGTAGGGTTGTGACTTCTGGGACCTCTGCACAGCCCCTTCTCGCTGGGAGAAATGCTCCCCCCCCCACGCTGAACAAGCTGTCAGCCCCCTGCGCTCATTGTGGGGCGTTGGCCGGGGTGGCGGGGGGATTTTAGATGACTGCAACAATATAACTGTATAATCATGTATTTTTTCCATGTAATGGTGTATTAAGATTTTGTTACTGGCACAGTCAGTCGCCCACAGAGCGTACAATCTAACATATTGAGACACAGAGGAGTAAGGGGACTTGCCCAAGGTCCACAGCGAACGAGAGGTTTCAAACTGGTCTCACCACTTCAAAAGACAATGGTATTCCTGCTGCACTGCCCCCCGGCCATACAGTACTAAGTAGCAATGCTTCATAACGCCACCCTGATACGGCATTTTTGGGGCGGTTGCTAGAGGTAGGAAAAACATTCCTGCACCTTCCCAAAATGTGTGATATCAGTGACCGCACAGGATGTGAGAGATATTGCGCTCCAGCCCGCTGCGGATTGTCAGACATCTGGGAAGCCTAAATCCCCTCCTACAGCCTTTCCATGCACCCAACGGCCAAAGCAGTATCCTACAAGTACCAGTATCCATGCAACGCCAAAGCAGTATCCTACAAGTATACCAGTATCCATGCAAGGCCAAAGCAGTATCTACAAGTACAGTATCCATGCAACGGCCAAGCAGATCCACAAGTACCAGTATCCATGCAACGGCCAAGCAGTACATACAAGTACCAGATCCATGCAACGGCCAAAGCAGTATCCTACAAGTACCAGTACCATGCACAGCCCAAAAGCAGTATACTACAAAGTACCAGTATCCATGCAACGGCCAAAGCAGTATCCTACAAGTACCAGTATCCATGCAACGGCCAAAGCAGTATCCTACAAGTACCAGTATCCATGCAACGGCCAAAGCAGTATCCTACAAGTACCAGTATCCATGCTACAGCCAAAGCAGTATCCTACAAGTATGAGTGTCCATGCAACGGCCAAAGCAGTATCCGACNNNNCAAGTACCAGTATCCATGCTACAGCCAAAGCAGTATCCTACAAGTACGAGTGTCCATGCAATGGCCAAAGCAGTATCCTACAAGTACCAGTATCCATGCAACGGCTAAAGCAGTATCCTATAAGTACCAGAATCCATGCTTTCCTAGAATGGTGTATGGAAAGGAGCGCATGCACTGACCCCATAACCTTGCCCTAAGAAAGATACAACAGTATGTTATCTATGCAAAGTGCTGAGTACACTGTCCGACACTATATCCATAAAAATACAATACAACTGTAAGTACTGTATATTAACTGTGTCTTATGTGAGGGTTTGTGCAGAAGCCGGATTCCTTGGCATGCCATTTAGTCAGTGATATGCGGACAGATGTGAGTCTCTGACTTCACTGCTCAGCAATGAGACCACCTCCCCGCCATGAGACCACCTCCCCACCATGAGACCACCTCCCCGCCATGAGACCACCTCCCCGCCATGAGACCACCTCTCCGCCATGAGACCACCTCCCCACCATGAGACCATGAGACCACCTCCCCGCCATGAGACCACCTCCCCGCCATGAGACCACCTCCCCGCCATGAGACCTCCTCCCCACCATGAGACCACCTCCCCGCCATGAGACCACCTCCATGCCATGATACCACCTACCCGCCATGAGACCACCTCCCCACCACGAGACCACCTCCTCACCATGAGACCACCTCCCCGCCATGAGACCACCTCCCCGCCATGAGACCACCTCCCCACCATGAGACCACCTCCCCACCATGAGACCACCTCCCCGCCATGAGACCACCTCCCCACCATGAGACCACCTACCCACCATGAGACCACCTCCCCACCATGAGACCACCTCCCCACCATAAGAACACATCCCACCATGAGACCACCTCCCCACCGCTCATTCTTCTGTTTGGGGGGAGTTCTGGGAATAGAAGTTTCTGTCCCTAAGGACTAAAAAAATGCTATAAAACAGCTTCTTCCGTGCAGGGTTTCTGTATATTTTTTTGTTGCCTTTCTCATGCTGATCATCGCAGTTTCTCTGTAACACAACCATGATCACTGCATGATCACTGCATCACTGGAATAGCTGCCGCGTCATTTCCTCTGGGAACCGCAGGGTGAGTGCTGAAAACGGTTGTCTGGTTACAAGACCAAAGAAAAAGCGCGTTACTAGATTTATTTATTTTTAACGCGTAAAACTTTCTACTTTTTGGCGAAACTCACAAGAAAATATGATGTACGTTTGTACCGAAGTCGGCGTTAAAAGTAGCCCCCGCGGGTCAGATATTCGGGGGTTGGCATTTTTCACCATTCTCAAATGACCGTGATTCACTGTTAGTGAGACTCTGCGCAAATCCTGTTCACGCCCCGTTTTAAAATAGATCAATCTGCCGTTAAAAATGTCAGAAAGAAGTTGTTATTACATGGGTGAGAATGTTCACCTCTTGTCCTGAATGGGTTCTCCGCTCTGCACCTCCCAGTCTCCCACACCCCCTGTCCCAGGGCAGTTCTCGCAGGACACAGCACAAAGGCTTCAGCTCACTGACTCAGTGCTATGTGAGGCCTGCCTGCTGTAGTTAAATCCAGATGTGAAATGCAGAATATGATTCAGGTTTGGCACAGAGAGAGAGAGAGAGGGGAGGGGGGCTTGTATAAGTTAAAGGCGCAGCCCCTCCTAAGTGACCTAATGGTAGTACTGTGTTTCATGGGGTGAATATGGCTTAAATAGTCCTCAAGACCCACCAACAGGTCAGGTTTTCCAGATATCCCTGCTTCAGCACAGGTGGCTCAATCAGTGGCTCAGTCGAAGACTGATTGAGCCAACTGTCCTGAAGCATGGACATCCTAAAAAAAAACCTGATCTGTTTGGGGGCGTCTTGAGGACTGGAGTTGAGCCCCCCTGGCTTGAAACATGTCTAATTTTTTAATTTTTTTTGTGGAATTCACTGCAAACAGAAAACGCATCTGCCGTATTTATTGGGACCTGCACATAGTATTACCCCCCCTGTCTGTCTCCGCGTGTTGGTCCTTGTCACGATCGAGAGGAAGGGGAAGGGGAAGGGAGGGCAGCTTGTAGGGCAGCCATGCTTCCCCATTACCCTGGCGGAGCAGCAAGGGGACTCTCAGTTAAGAGCCCCACTGTTGCAGCCTTGCAATGGGCTGGAGGTATCAGGGGTTGTGGCAAAGTTAGACCACCCCCAGATTACCTGCCAGCCAGGAGCTAAGGTGGGTGCATCTGCACCAGCAACCCTGAGCTCATCCCCGGTAATGGGGAGGCAGTGTCAGAGAGATGGCCTCACTCAAGTGTCCCTAGGATCCAGGTTAGGATTAGCTAGGGAGAAGCGGAGTGAGGGGAGGCTGCAGGTAGGTAGCCAGCATCAGGTCTCAGTGAGAGAAGAAGGGCTAGTGGTAGCCAGGGAGGGAAAGCAGCAGGTATGGCAGCTAGAGGTCCCCATTACCCTGGCAGAGCCTCAGGGGGTGTCTCAGATCAGCAACCCCCTGTTGCAGCCTAGCTATGGGCTGGGGGTATCATGGGCAGTGGCCAGCTTGTGCCACCCCAGGGATACCTGCCAGCCAAGAGCTAAGGCGGTTGCATCTGGAGAGGTGCCCCTGAGCTCATCCCTGGTAAGGGGGAGACAAGGTCAGGGAGGTAGGTGCACTCAGGTAGTTCCAGGGTATGGGTTAGGATTGCCCAGGTGGGAGAGGAGTGCAGGTGGGCTGCAGGGAGGTAAGCAGCAGGAGTCATCAGCAGGGGCTGAGGTGCTGGGCCTAGGGGAGGCTAGGCAGGGAGACACTGGGGAGCAGGGGGAGATAGGAGGTCAGTGGGGTATCAGGCAGCTGGCAGAAGCTAGGGATGGGCTTGGTAGGCAGGATGTCCCTTGTTCTGACTGGCCAGGAGTGAGCCCCCTGACAGATTCCCCTGGGTTCCCAGAGGAGGGGCTGTGGGTAGATAGGCAGCCAGGGAGGAGAGTCAGGGTATAGCAGAGCAGCTACAGCTGGGCACAGGGCCAGGGCAGGTAGGGTCCCTACAGGATAGTGACATAGCTCTTTCCCAGACTTGGTTGGCAGGAAAGCGATGGTCTGTGCTTGATAGCTGGTCTCTTGTGGGTGCAGAGACATGCCCGTCTCTGGGCAGTGTGCAGCCTGGTCGGCAAAGGGGCCCCTTCACCATGGACTTGGTTCACAAGGCACTGGCTGGGGGGCAGAGGGAGGCAAAGGAGAATGCCCGAAGGCCATGGTGGAGCCCTGCTCCGCAGGATCTGGACTTCACTATCCACTGTGGCCAGGACAATGTACTGGACAATGCCGGAGGACAATTTTGCCAGGCCAACCCCTCAGGACTTATTGAGTGCTTCAAGAGTGCCAGTGGTGTCCCAGTGCCAGGGAAGGCAGCTGGGGCACCAGGCACCCATTGAGCAGGGGAGGTGTCACGATCGAGAGGATTTTGCTCGGGATTAAAGGGGTTACACCCCCATTTGGCCACCCTCTACTCTCATCAGGGAAGCAAGGGGTTAACTGGACTGAGGTCCAGTAATGTGTTTTGCCTTGCTTCAATATCCAAATGTTTATTCCCCTGTGTAAATGTATTGTGTTATCCTGGTGTTTGCACCCACACATACACTAGGGTTGATGCGGGAGGGAAAGGGTTAATGTTAAAACAGAGATACTAGCCCTTTGTTTAAGTTACCCTCAAAGATGCCTGCCTACTAAGGAATGCAAATGGTCAGGAGAGCGACCAAAGGAAGCAGATCCCTGATCAAAGGCTCAGCCACTCTACCTGTTTGCATGAAGCTGGAGTGAGTTGTGAGTGTTATAACTCACACTTACAAACCATAGTATCCTGCCAGACACTCCATTTGGTAGACTGGCCAAATGCCTCTGATTTAGGAGTGGGGCTACAGAATGAGTGACCTTATTAAATATAAGAATATTATGAGATGTCCCCGGCTGAACGTGCTAAAAGCTACACATGTGTATTCGTGGGACTGATCCGCAAATAATGATTACAGACACCTGAGGTTTAACAGATACTAAGAGCCAGATATTAATATCTCTCTTAATTTTAGTATTACACGGTAATATTTAGTCTCATTGGGAGCGTCATGCGTGCCGGAATGTATTAATATGGCTCGCGTGCCAGTGAGTATCACTAAACTAAAGTTATGAAGTTATTTACAGTGTATATGGGATTTTGGATCTGTTCTGAAAATGCAGACCCCCTCTGCTATGGTAATAGGCAGGAAGAGCATCCTGCAAGAATTAACATTTTATTTTAATTCTTTTAGTTTGTTTAAATTAACAATTAAGCCCGGTGATCAAAAAGGTAACTGCCCTAATTGTTTATACTGGGGGCAAGAACAAAGGGGCTGAGTGTTTTTAAGTGTGATACTTCACACTTACAATTGAAGCTAAAATCTGCTTCAAAGAGATTTTTTCTAGCCAACTCAGCATCTAGGGTTAAGAGATGTGTTTGACATGGTATTTAAGTCAGAGTCTACCCTTACTCAAATGTCTTCATGTGTCTTCATGTGTCTTCATGGGTCCTTCATGATCTGCATGTATTGCTGTGATGTCAACTGAATTATGGAAGAAATGGCCCATCCTGTATCCTGATGGCTTTTTTGTCCTAACCTTTAAGTAAGAGTCCATATTTTGCCTGTTATTTGTATATCTCGTGTGTTCACCTTTTTCAAGGAATAAATTATATTTTATCATATCTAAGTCTCGTCCGGTTCAACCCAGTTATATCTTTGGTGTTGTATTATTAATAGCCTGTCACAAAGTTACCGTCACAGTCCTTATCTGGTATATTATGCCGTTTATGTAACTGAAGTCGCTCTGTGTCCCCACGGAACCGCGCTGCGGTGATAAGGAGGCGCTTTGCAAACAGACGGTTATAGGAATAATATTACTATAAGGTGCACTGCCGGGTGTGAGACCGGCATCGTACGGGCACAGTGTTTGTACAAGGATTTCCACTCCATTATCGTGGGTGCAGTTTCCCCTACAACACGAGGAGTGGAAGATTTCCCATCAGGCCCGATACTGGGCACAATGATGAAAGGTGCCACGCCATGGCCGCGCCCCCACCACGCCCCCCTCCCCCCCATCGGATCTCCTGCTGTCCACTGCAAGCGCAGCCACAGACCACAGGTCACGGCTGAAACGCGTGCATGCGCCACCAGGCGCTCCGGCCCGTGTGCCGACGTGGTGATCAAAGGGAAGCGCAAACATGTGGAGATATAAAAAATAAAACTGATGGTGCAGTATTGTGACAAATAAATACGTATTCTTCTTTAAGTCTGCTGTTATTTATACTCACAAGTGTGAGGATGATACTATGTACGTAAAGGTATCTTTGGGTATATGTCTGCAGTGATGATAAGCTGGCTGGAACCTCGGTGTGGGAATATATTCCTTAAATGGTTAAACACAGAATAGCCAACATAGCGCGATCTGTTTAAAAACTGTATTCAAGTGGTTAAAAATATAACATTACACTCACATGATGTATGCTATTTAAAAGCATTTAGATACGCAATGCATCTCGCCTCCGGTATCTTGGTGCAGTTTTTCCTTCCCTCTTCTCGGCGTGCGTCTCACTCCTGCGTTCCAGCAGGGCGGATGTGACGTCAGTGAGACTTCGGGAGTTCCGGTTTGGAGGGCTGGCTGTGAATCACCTTCACTGGGCACAATGATGAAAGGTGCCACGCCATGGCCGCGCCCCCACCACGCCCCCCTCCCCCCCATCGGATCTCCTGCTGTCCACTGCAAGCGCAGCCACAGACCACAGGTCACGGCTGAAACGCGTGCATGCGCCACCAGGCGCTCCGGCCCGTGTGCACCTGCGACCACTGGGGCCGAAGCCTAAGGCCATGTTTATAGTGCCGACGTCACCACCGGCAAAAGTTGCACTTTAGTTTTGAGCGACGTCGCTGGTGACAAGGCCTGTGATGTCACAAAGGGGGCGGGCAGAGTGCAGTATGCGCTCTGTGATTGGTGTAGAGACAGTCTCATGTGGCGACTGTCTCTCCCAAAATCACATTTCAATGGCTTCCAAATTTTTTGTAGCTCCATCGTTATGTCGCCATCCCGCTTACTATAAGCGCATGCGACGGATTCAATGTATTTGTTTTGGCGCGACGCGGCGGCGCCGTTGCAAGGCACTATAAGCGCAGCCTAAAACTTTACTATTCTATTTGTAAATTGTATACAAGCGCGGTGTATTTTCCTATTGACTTATTTACAGTACACCCCTACGTCAATATCCTGTAGAGTCTCTATTTAGAAGTAATAAATAACCTGAATATTTCACAGAACTAAGTACATTTTTTCCATGTTTATTCAATCACTTGAAAGAAGCCAAGTTCTGTGACTACTTGTATATATGTATGTGTGTATGTATGTGTGTATGTATGTATGTATGTTTGTGTGTGTGTATGTATGTATGGATGTATGTATGTGTGTATGTATGTATGTATGTATGTTTGTGTGTGTGTGTGTATGTATGGATGTATGTGTGTGTGTATGTATGTATCTATGTACGTACCTATATATATATATATTCTTGGTGTATTCTGCTAAACCAGACCAGTCTCGAAATGTTCCGCTTGCAGCATAATAATAAGGTGGTGTCTTTTCTACATGAATTGTTCTGAAAACCTTTGGAGGAAGTCGGGAAAAAGCTTATTTTCTGAGGCTCGTCCACAAAACCTTATTGTTGATTAATTCTCTTTTGTCCGACGCAAAGAATGAGTTTATTGAAAGAAATGGCGGAAACCTGACACGCACCGAAGAGGAAGAAAAGATCCCGCTCGTGTATACAGGATACTCTTTGCACGTAAGGACACCGCGTTGATGCCAGCACCGGGCGCAGGTGTGTCACCTGGCGCCGCAGCAGAGAACTCAGTGAGGAGCAGTGTGAATACAGCGTGTGACTCTGTGAGTTATGTGTATGTCCCTTAATACCCCTGCCTGGGTATGTCTAGTCCTCTCACACAGAGTCTAGAACAGGGCGGCCAACTCCAGTCCTCAAGGGCCACCAACGGTATTAGGGATTTCCCTGGTGGCTCAATCAGTGGCTCAGTGGTTTTGCCTCTTTAAATGACTGTACATTATTGTACGTTTAAACAGGCAATCCAAGCAGCTTACATTTTTTGTAAATGTTTGTTTTAATATATGCAACATTTGATTATGTTTATTGAAAACTAATTACCTAAGCTGCCGATCAATCTCCGGGGGTCAGCCCAATCCTGCTTCCCAGGGTTCACTAAATGGCTGCATTTCAGTTTCAAATCAATCCTTCAGTCAGTGTAACTCAGCAGCTACAATGTATTCTTATATTACTAAGCTAACATTATCTGTTACAGTTTGCAGCTCCAACTGCGGGGAATATTGGCAACAAATTATCACAAACAGGAAAGTGTTGCAAAGATCTTGCACTGCTGGGGAGGTGGGTTAAACCTGCTATAGAAATCAAAGCATGCTCAGGGTGTTAAAACTCATTAAAAATGGCATTAAGAGTTGAATTTTAAAATAAAGAATAGGTAGCACGTATTATCTAATACTACAGAACGGATTTATTTAAAACACACTTGTAGGATACTGCACGGATTGTTCCTCTAATACACATTGGTTGACATTACTAGATAATCCTATTCCTTAAATTATACACGTCCTATGTAAATGAGAATGTCTCAGCATTAGGGCCTGGTGGGGTCGGACAGAGGCACCCTGGGGTCACATTCCAGGGCAGGGACTGTAAATGGAGCAATATTCAATAATTAGATGCCTTAGGGGTACCTGCAATAGAATGCTACCCCTAGAGTTATCCAATATCTAAACTTAGTTCCCAGCATTCAAAACAAGAACATTTGCTTTAGCAAAAATATCTCTTTAATGCAAAAAAAAACGATATAATGATACAAACAGATACAGAGTATGAACTAATAAAATAGGTATATCAATAGCTCCATATCCCCAAAATGGAATATCTCCTCCATCCTCAGGCACCCACCACAGGAGAACAGGAGGACGAGGGGAAGACTTCTTGTGCAGAGAGAAAAAACAGACTGGTGCCTTAACTATACAAGTGTGCTACACCCTCTCTCTCCTCCCCCCCCCCCCAAATAAGGCTGAGTCCATGGACAAATATACACGGGGAGGGTCGTGTTTTGGGGAGAATCCCGTCTTCTTGCCTGTTTCCACAGTTCTAAAAGTGAGCGTGGTTCTTCTCGTACAATTATTACAGGGAAAAGGTGTCCAGCAGACAAGGCGCGCTACTCTCTACTCGTCTGAAGGGAACGTCCTGTGCGGGGCGCGGGACGTCCCGGGAGTATTTATTAGCCCTTTATTAAGAGGCTGTTGCCCTCCTGAACGGATTGCAGAAGTAGCTGAAGGAGACAGAATCTTGTCTATAAAAGGCTGCTATAAACCCGGGGTATTTGCCGGCGGTTTTACGGTGTTTGGGCCCCTGGGTCAGTTTGCTGGAATAGAAAACAATCAAGGAGAAGATGGAGGAACAAATTCACTTTATCTCAGTGGGACTTGGACACCAAGATTAGATTGTAAGCTCTGCAGTCCCGGGACTTGTGCGTGCACAATTCTATGTACACTGTCAGCCCTAAATAAGAGACAAATGTTCTGAATATAGTGATGGGGGATGGGAGGGGGGGAACTCCAGTTCTCAAGGGCCACCAACAGGCCAGGTTTGCAGGACATCCCTGCGTCAGCGCAGGTGGCTCAATCAGTGACTCTGTCGAAGAGCCACCTGTGCTGAAGCAGGGATATCCTGCAAACCTGCCCTGTTGGTGGCCCTTGAGGACTGGAATTGGCCGCCCCTAACATAGAGTCTGCATGTTACTCAGAATCCGCCTCCTCGTGATCTGGGAGAAACCAGCTACAAGCTTTCCGCTTATTTACACAGGTGCAGCACAGCTCCCTTAAAAGAAAGCTTTTTCCGCTGTGCAGAACGTGACATTATGGATGTTGTACAGTAAAGAGCGGCAAAAAAATGTTACAATGTAAAATGTTCCTGGAGCCAGACAGCTGTTTGTAGCTTCTAAGTGCACAGCTGTAAATTCCCCTGGAGTAGCCTGCTTCTGCATTACATTCAGGTCCGCAGAGCGCTGGGGGACAAGGGGGAATTAGGGGCACACACACACTGACACACACACACACACACACACTGACACACACACACACACTGATACACTGCCACACACACACACACACACACTGACACACACACACACACACACACTGACACGCACACGCTGACACATACATACACACACTGACACACACACACACATACACACACTGACACACACACACACACTAATACACTGACACACACACACGCTGATACACACACACACACACACACACACTGACACCCACACTGACATACACACACACACACACACACTGACACACACATACATACACACACACTGACACACACACACACACACTGACACACACCATACACACACAGTGACACACACACACGTTGTTTATTTCCCTGAAGGAAAGGAATGTTACCAGGTGTGTATATGTGGACAAGAAGAAGCATAAATAAGACATGTGGAAGTCAACAACAACTTCTCAGAATGACACATCCCACCCTCGCCCCTCTAACAAAAGGCCGCACCACCATGAGGCCGGCCATAGAGCGCGCGACTGCGCGGCAGATTTTTTGCAAGACGAAAAAATTTGTTTCTGTCGTGCGATGGTCGGGTCACGTGGGCGGTTCAGCCAATGAGGGCGAAGCAGGCTCGTGACGTCATGGCCCCGCCTCCGCCCCTCCTCCGCTATGCCTCCCCACCGTGCACGTCATAAAAATCCCAAAGGCCACGAATCGCTCAAGCTATAGGCTTGACAGGGAATTACAGGGAAGCCCTGAGGAAGCATGATAGCGAAACGCGTAGGATAGATCCTCACAGGCCACCATACCTTTGTGAAAGCGCTCCGAACTCAATCTGCCTACCCTGCTCTGACGCCCGGTGTAAACGAAGCTGACGCGCACCCCTCCGGAGGAATCCGACACCGGTCCGACCGCCCCCATCTGTGCACGAGCTGGGGAAGGAGAGACAAGGTGAAGGTAATCCCCACCAGTTACATCTGGGAGGAACGGGAGACGCGAGACAGCAGGATCGTAGTAACCCAGACAGAGCAGCTCCCACGAACACAGACCGAAGGCAGGTCAGGAAGAAGGGAGATTTGAACGGCTCTCTGGCAGATTAAGCTATTTCGGAAGCGCAACAACAATTAGGTGGCTGTGAGTGTAACTTATTTTATATAGTTTTATATTTACAGTCTTTTATTAAATATGCAATATAACAAGTGGTGTTGTAGTGCTCTAAGGAATCGGATGTGGCTTGTAATAAGATAAATCAATCCAATAACTGTCCAGATGGTGATGAAGTGTTCATATAATGCCACAAATAATGACACACACACATATATATATATATATATAATGAGCATCAGTGCCATGTAATTATTCCTGTCTTCATTGGACATTGTTCTTTATATTCCTTTATACTATATATATATATACCCAAGTACAAAGGAATATAAAGAACAATGTCCAATGAAGACAGGAATAATTACATGGCACTGATGCTCATTACCTGTACAATGCAGGAACACTCAGCACATCCACGGCGTGCAGTCTGTAGACAGTAGAATCCAGAGATTGTATGCCAGACAGAGCACAGCCAGCGACGTGCAAACCTGACAATGAAGAAACCCCAGGCAAACTCCAAAAATAAGCAGATTAGCTGTTTATTGCAAGCTTCCAAAAAACATGGGTTACATGAACCCACCTACGCATTTCATGCCGAAGCACTGTGCCAAGGGTTATTTGAAGATACGATCTGGCATTAAGTATACCGAGGAGTACACTGTTGAAATAATTTTTTATTATATTATCACTTTGTCGTTTCTCTTCCTTTCTTCCGCATATGCAATTTTTGATGAACTGAGTCTACGGGCTGGAGGACATCATTGTCTACCACTGTTTCTATTTTGGAGGGACGAGGAACCCCCCTTTTGGACTCTGGCTTCTGGACTTAAGTATCAATCTGCACTAAGGTTGCAGCCCCAGTGCCTGCACTGCACTCGCGCCTGCAAGGCTGGCGGCGTGTGCAGCTGAATTCTCCGGTCTGCAGGGGGAAAGACAGGGGGGGGGCGTGGCCATGACATCACCCGGCAGGTTCGCCCTCATTGGCTGAACCGCCGGAGGCGTGGCCTAGCGCTCTGTTGCCTGTGGCCATCTCCATTTTCAGGTGTTCCAGAAAAACTCGGCGCGCGGCGGCCCCCCCTCGCAGCCGGCCCGGCCCCATTGAGGGGAGGGCTCTTGTCCCTGCAGCGTCCGCCACAGTGAGGACCTGGCCTAACACTTTCATACGAGACAAACGGTAAGCTGCCTGTAAATCATGTATACTACCGCTAAGGCAATGAAGGAATTAAACACTAGTGCTCGGTTTATTGTGGGTAGCATGGGGTGGGTGAAGGTGGTATTTGGCCCATGGTGGGTGTTTAGGCCTTGCGGGTGGGGGGGGGGGGCTGCGGGAGGAGTTATCCCCTTCATTACCTTAGCGGTTACTACTAAGTAGAAACATTGATCCTGTAGAAATGGGCAGTTATCTGGAGTCTATCAATTTCCATCAGTTTCTGTGGATGACGTGATAGGCTTGGACTCCCCAAGCACAGCAAATGAGGAATGCAATTAAGACCCTCTCAGGTAATAAAACCCCCGGGGCAGATGGAATCACTGCTGAATCTAATAACGTTTTCAGTGAGGTTTTAGTGGAAGAATTGGCTAATGTTTATAATTCTTCTCTCAGAGGCATAGGTCTCTCTCACTCTCAGCGGGAATCACCTTTGGCCTTATTATATAAGAAAGGGGATCCGAAATATTTAAAAAGTTGTCGGCCAATTGCCTTACTAAATAATGATTATAAAATCTTGGGGACGATCCTTATAAATTGAATGAGTAACATTGCAGAGAAGGTGATAACGAGTTCCCAATCCTGTGCCATTAAGGGAAGGAACATCGCTAATAATTTAGTTAACATCAGGGAGATGTTTGAGATGGGCAGGAATGGAGGTCTATTAGGGTACCTGTTAAATCTTGACCAGGCCAAAGCCTTCGATAGGGTGGATCATGACTATCTTTTTAAAACTCTGGAAAGATATGGTTTCCCAGATACCTTTGTGGAGAAACTGGCTCTGCTGTATGAAGGAGCTTATGGAAGACCGGTCATTAATGGCTGGGTGGGGGAATCTTTTCCCATAAAGTCGGGTGTTAGACAGGGCTGCCCGCTGAGCCCCCTATTATACATCTTCTCCATAGACCCCTTTTTAAGACACCAGGAACAGAATAGTCTCATCCAAGCCGTACCCTGTGAGGGTTCCCAACACGAGGGGCGAGTTAAGTGCCAGGCGTATGCAGGCGACGTTTGTTCAGTATATATGTGACTTTTAAAAAGTCCTTTAGAAGTATAAGCGGAGAAATACATAAATACTCAAATGTTTCTACTCCCTGGTGAATCGGGAGAAGTCTGTAGCTTGTTGGTTGGAACAAGAAGGAAATTATTTTGGTCTACCCGAGGATATTAATGCTTCCTGTTAAAGTTTTAGGAATTGATTTTGGAAAAGAGAATCCCGGCGTTCACATCTGGGAGGAGAAATGATATCTGTAAAGTGAAGGGATAACGGTGGAAAAATGAAATGATCTTTTAGACAAAAAGTCAATGATTAATAAGAATTTCCCAATTCCTATTTTTGTCTATTTAAATTTTTTGTATCTCCTCCGAAGTTACAATCTTATACTATATTAGTGAAAGCACTGTATGTTTGCCTGCCTGCCTGCATGCATGCATGCCTGCCTGGATGTCCGGTGTCCCTAGGGGAAATCTCATTGGTCCCTTGGGCCGCCCCCGCACACCTCTCATTGGCCTGAGGCGGAGTGACGGCCAAAGGACACACACACAGGGACACACACACAGGGACACACACACACACACACACACACAGGGACACACACACAGGGACACACACACACAGGGACACACACTCTCCCCCGTCAGTTGGACCGCAGCTCACCTTCCACACACCCCCCCCCCCTCTCGCCGGTGCCCCTCCTCTCCCTTGCCCCATCACTCTCTCGTCTCCCATCCCCTACCCTGCTTCCCCAAATCCCCCACGCTCCGCAACCCATCCCAGCCGCTACCATCACACTCCTCACCGTGCGCCGGCGGAGGAAAGCGCGGCCTTCTGTCTGCTCAGCATACGCAACTCCAGGCCTCTTCCCCCTCGCGGCGCGGCCGGCCTCCTGCCTGCTCCTCTCCCCCTCCCACGTGCGCCGCTACCAAAGGGAAAAACGGAGAGCGGGCTTCATGTTGCGCCGTACGGAAAAGGAGAAAGGGGTGAAGGGTACGTCGCGGACCTTCCCCATCACGTCGCCCTAAACCGCGGGAGATTGGGACAGTCGCGGTGCTCGGGACTCCCCATCACTTGACACCCGACTGAAGCGTTGCGTACTTCCATGCAGGTGTGCAACGGCGTCGAGGCTGCGGTTCTGGATTCCGCCATCCACGTGTGCGACGTACCGTGGAGAGGGGAAGCGTCGGCGCGGGACCTCCCCATCATGTGCGCCGCTCAAGCTATCAGTGGAAGGCGCGGTGCTTTCTCTCCCCATCACTTGGTGACGCTACCGATGAGGAGAAGGGTAAAGGAGGGGTTAGGAACGTCAATGGGGATAGGTGGTGCTTAGATAAAAAAGGGAGAAAAGCCAAGCAAGGTAAGAAAATACGAGCGGTTGGATGGGTTAGAAAGCATGCAGTAAGATTAACGGTTGGCGCGTGGAGATAACCCCAGGATTGGGGAAAGGGGGCGAATTAAATGAAGGAAGTGGGGGAGCGGTGAGGAGGAGGGGGGGTGCGGGAATTGACAAGCGGTCTAAGGGGGGAAATTACTAGTGGGAAGCGCGCGCGGACTCCCCATCAGTATGCGCCGCTACGGAGAGGGGAAGCGCGGGGCGGACTCCCCATCACGTGCGCCGCTACCGGAGAGGGAACGCGGGCGGCCACTCCTCCATCACGTGGCGCTAACCTGAGGAGAGGGAAGCGCGGGCCGGGCCTCCTGCTCTCCCATCACCTGCGCCGCACACGTGAGAGGGGAAAGAAAGCGGGCGCGGGACTCCTTCCATCTTACCCCCCGCGCTCCCCCCCCCCAGCTTCCCGAACTCACCTCCTGCCCCAGCCAGATGCCACGGGGTCAAGGTAAGTCACACACCGTCTCCCACCCACGCACTGTCACCCAGTCACCCACACACCCACCCAGTCACTTTCACCCACCCAGTCACCCACTCAGTCACTCACTCAGTCACCCACCCACTCAGTCACCCACCCACTCAGTCACCCATTCAGTCAGTCACCCAGTCACCCACCCATTCAGTAAGTCAGTCACCCACTCACCCACCCACTCACTCAGTCACCCACCCACTCAGTCACCCACCCAGTCACCCAGTCACCCATTCAGTCAGTCACCCACCCATTCAGTCAGTCAGTCAGTCACCCACCCACCCAGTCACCCACCCAGTCAGTCACCCACCCAGTCAGTCACCCACTCACCCACCCAGTCAGTCACCCACTCACCCACCCAGTCAGTCACCCACTCACCCACCCAGTCAGTCACCCACCCAGTCACCCACCCACCCAGTCACCCATTCATCCAGTCTCCCATTCACCCAGTCTCCCATTCACCCACCCAGTCAGTCTCCCACTCACCCACCCAGTCAGTCTCCCACTCACCCACCCAGTCAGTCTCCCACTCACCCACCCACCGACCCAACTCACCCACCCAACCACCGATCCAAAGTCACCCACCGACCCAAAGTCACCCACCCACCGACCCAAAGTCAAACCGACCCAAAGTCACCCACCCACCGACCCAAAGTCACATACCCACCGACCCAAAGTCACACACCCACCGACCCAAAGTCAAACCGACACAAAGTCACCCACCCACCGACCCAAAGTCACCCACCCACCGACCCAAAGTCAAACCGACCCAAAGTCACCCACCCACTCAGTCACCCACCCACTCAGTCAAGTGTCACACACCCACCCAGTCACCCACACACTCAGTCAACTCAGTCACCCACCTAGCTGTCAAGGTGGGGGGGGAGCCTAACCCTGTCGTACGCCCCCCCAAAATTACATCCCGGGCAACGCCGGGTCTCTCAGCTAGTATATATATATATATACCATTTTCAAATAATGCAATATTATTTTAGTTGTTCCTCTTACAGAAACAGTAATAGGGCTTTTTGACTATTACCCTATTGTTTTGATGAGAGCAACGTCAGGTATAGGTACGACTTCGTTATTTTTGCATTAAATGGAGCTTTGTTAGTAGGGTTACACTTTCATTAGCAGCTTATTTGCATATTTCCCAAAGGTCCGTTTGGTAGAAAGCAAGGCTCACATTAAACACCAGTTAATGTCACATTCCTTGCTTTAGCTAGTACAGGTGTACGATTAATGTCATGTTAACCAAATGTAACGTTCGGTTACAAGGCCATACAGAGTTTAATAGTCTGGGCCTTAAAATTTCAATTAAGTGAAGTGCCAAGGAAACTTTCAATACATTTGATTTCATTTGTATGTATGTCTTTATTTATATAGCACCCAGAGTACTCAGCACTTTACAAAGAGACAATACAGCACAGGGAAGTATAGTACAATAAGTGCAACGAACACAATCAGACAATAGGAAAGGAAATCCCTGCCCCGGAGAGCTTACAATCTAAGTGGTATGATGGGAGAGTTATAGAGACAGCAGGTAAGGGAATAAGCGCTGTAGGTGGCAGTGCTTGGCCACAATGGGTGGTAGGAGTGACAGGGGGTGTGGGAAAGTAACCATGAGTCCCGGCTATTAACACGCTTCATTTAGGAATCGAGTTTTAAGGTTTGACTTAAAGGTGGGGAGAGAAGGTGCTTGGTGTATAGGGAGTGTGATGGAGTTCCACAGGTAAGGGGCAGTGAGGGGAAAGGGTTGAAGGTGAGAGAGCTCAGTATTCAGAGATTGGGGAGTGCAGAGGTTTTCCAAAACACAGCCCATCATCATTTGGGAACTTATAACACTATAGTGTTTTATTTCTTTCCCCATGTGTGATGTGAAATCTGCGCTCCCCAATCTCTGAATATCGTTCTATAAGGCGACCGTCTGACCGTTCTGCAAAGGGGTCTGAGCAGCATTTTTGGACTTACACTTTAGCTAGCACATCAGCACAGGCTGACTTTTATATTTAATTATATTCACTTTGACTTAGTTTAATCCCTTTCATCTGGATAGCTTGTATTGCTTTTAACAATTCACTGTTTCACGTATTCAGCTTTTGCACACTGGCATTAATATTCATTACTAGTCACTATTCACTCTATATAGGAGCGCCCTTTACATTTCTGCTCTCTGGCATCGGCGGCGTCATACGACGTCCCAATGTCATGTAACGCGTTGCCATTTGACCCTGCGTTGTCATGGCGACGCGGCGCTGAAGAGTCGGCTAAGAGCAGGTAAGACAATTTACTGAGGCCTCACACCCCCCGGCATTTAATTTAAATGCCTTGGGAAAGTGCGCGGGGCCTCTGTAACCGCCGCACCCCCCCTTAGAAAATCCAGCACACCCCCCAGTTTGTGCACCCGTGGGATAGATGGTATCATTTAATGTGATGGAAAAGTGGGATATTAGGCCAGATTTTAGGATGGGGCAGGGAAATATGAGGAACTCAGTTTTAGACATTAAGTTTAAGGCAGCGACGCACCATCCACGAGGATATAGCCAGCAGGCAATCAGACACCTGGGACTGGATTGCAGGAGCGAGGGTAGGGTGGGTAGATATATCTGTGTATTATCTGCATAGAGTTGACACCCAAGGCCAAAAGCGTTAATGAGGTCACCAGGTGATAGTGTGTAGAGAGAGAACAGGAGAGGTCCCAGAACAGAGTCCTGAGGTACACAAACAAACAGATCAACAGGACCGAAAATGTGCGATGGAAGAGGTATAATGAGCTTTGTTGCGGATACCAAGAGAGTTTAGAATATGAAGGAGAATTGACTGGCCGAAGGCAGCAGAGGTGTTATGGTTACACCACCACTTGAGGTGCATTTGCATGTCTCAGGTCTGCAACCCCATCTTTCCCAATCATCACGTAGCAAACAGTGCTTCCGGGTAATGACATGTGGAGGGTGTGTGTCACTTTTTTTATTTTTTCATTTTACACACACACACCATAATGTTAAATGTTTGTTACGCTACAAATCCCACTGGCATTAAAAACAGTGCTGCTGAAGTGACAACAGCCTCAAAAAACCCATAAAACAAATAGAAAATCAATAAAAAATATTTGAGCCAGGAAGTGAATAGCAATTTCAACCCATTGTTATTGCTATGTAAAGTCATACCACTAGACAGCAAACATCATGTTATTAATATAGTGTTGGGCCAATAAGCAAGATCCCATTCTGTTCAGTCTCTAGCCTGTCAGAAACACCGCGTGCCTAAAACCAACACTTCTGAGAAAAGGAACTACAAAAGGTGTCTAATTAGAAATCTTCTCCACGCATGAAGAACACATTCCTATTTATAAATATAATGAATATGCATCTTTCACACCAAGGTAAACATTACAAAAAAAAGCATTCATTTAGGGAGAGCTTTTCAATGTGTTGCCACACTGGCAGCAGTTATGTACCTGTCAAATTCAAAACATTAGGGATAAGGAGACAGGATAGTTGGGGGGGGGGGCAGAGAACATAAAACTTGGCAATCCAATAACCACATGGGAGGGAAAGGTGATATGTCCTAACTTGACAAAGTAATGTACTGATGTAAAGATTCAGAGATGGAGTGGAATTATCTTGGATGTGCTAGCAGCATTTCATATTGAGACCAAGAAGTCTCCGTAAACAGCAGGGCAACATTGCACAGATTATAATGTACACACTTCTGTAGTTAAGAGGCCTATAAACTGAGGCAACAATGCTGCAATGATCTCAAAACGGCAGTGACACTGGCTTTTGTTGGCACAACTTTCTCATTATTACTGTACGTCTTCAAAATACAACATCAGTGGATGAGCTCACAACAAAGAATGTGACCAGGGCTGAAAGAAACCGTAACGGCAATTACAAAACAAAATATAGGATTATGGACCAACCCTGCACTATTATCTTCTTCCTGCTGTAAGTAATGAAAATGACGTGTTCTGGATCGGTGAGGAGATGGGGAAAGACACGACAGACCTCAATTTAACCCCTTCACTGCCGTGTCATATAAAAAGCACTAAGCCCTCGATTGCCAGATGGATCGGCAACCGATGCAAGCCTCTCAGGCACTGGTTTTAGACCATCTGACTGTGAAAGCGTAAATAAAAACAACATCTATTACCTTGGGCAGGAGAATGGGAACATTGGAAAAGTACATGTCTATTAAAACAGTGGGAACTCGCATCAGCACCGGGAGAAGAAAAAGCACGATCAACATATAAATAAAAATGATAGCATTTGGCTCAATTGATAAGAGGAGGGACAAGACATGGGTACAAACGCACATGGGTAGTGCAAAGGCAGGTGCAGAGAGATAACCAATAAGCATTACAGTGGCACCCAGTGTCAGGCAGAGAATGTGAGCGGTGGACCTGACAGAGAAACTTCATAAACATTAAGGTCATATGTCAGCGACAGTGTCCCTACAAATATATCATTGGGGGGGGGGGGGTACGACAGTAATAATGACTTTCTGGGACTGTTAGCAAGAAAGTGCAGAAAACCATATGCTAGATTATATATAATGAATATACCTTGAAAAAGGTCCCACTCGCGGACCGAAACGTTGGTATTGTGTGTCTTAGTTTCAATATAATTTTTTGGGGATAATTTCTGGTGTGCTGCCTTTTTATTTCGTCTTCAAAAACGGTATTGTATTGATATATAGATATATAAATATATAGATATATATAGATATATATTCACACTGTAATAATTTATATATTTACTATTACAAGCAATAAAGCTTATCTTCTGAATAAGTGAAACATACAGGACACCTGCAAGCTCATATTGAACCCCCAAAATAACCACAACATATATATATAAGCATATAGGTGTCACAGAGGAGTGCTACTGAGCATGGCGATATATATATTTAAAACCAGAGACAGAACATGAAACACAGAGAGCTCAGTGCACATCCAGTGAAACCTATACACGGTACAGTGCCTAAATATATATGTATAGATATCTATTAAATAAAATGGTCTGCAATGTCAGGTGAGAGGGGGGTCCCTGACCTTGTCTGGGGGTCCGGCCGCGCAATGTCAGGTGAGAGGGGGGTCCCTGACCTTGTCTGGGGGTCCGGTCATGCAATGTCAGGTGAGAGGGGGGTCCCTGACCTTGTCTGGGGGTCCGGTTTCTCTCCTCTTTCTCTCCTCTTTCTCTCCTCTTTCTCTCCTCTTTCTCTCCTCTTTCTCTCCTCTTTCTCTCCTCTTTCACTCCTCTTTCTCTCCTCTTTCTCTCCTCTTTCACTCCTCTTTCTCTCTCTCTCTCCCTCCTCTCGTCCTTATATTGCATTCTCCATGAATGGAGATTTTCCTGGCAGCTTTGTCCTCTATTATTCTGAAGCGAAAAGCAGAAGTACAGCAGGGAGTGAGATGAGGACATGAGACTTCAGGAGGCTGGCGTTGGAAGTGGAGATTCCCGTGGCTTGTGTCCTGGAGAATGCGATGTAGGGAGATATGCAAGAGAAAGAGACGGGAGTTATAGGGAGCGGTTATATGGGGCAATAGGAGGTTACAGGGAGCGTTTATATGGGGTAATAGGAGGTGTTATATGGGGTAATAGGATTTATAGGGAGCGGTTATATGGGGCAATACCTCTTTAAATAAACATGTTGCACCTTCATAAGGTCTTACTCCCATGGACCAAAATAAGGGCCCTAACTGCCAGTCCTTGCCACATTAATAGCTGCTGCCTTTAAAGGGTCACTTATAGAAACAGACCTTCTTAGCCATACAAAATGCAATATTACTTCTTTTTCCCTATATTATCCCCCAATGACCCAAAGCTCGGACAGATCATGTACGATTCTGTCACTGTAGAAACGTCCATATTGTGCTCCTCTTCAGATAAGGGTCTTAAGCTCTTGAACCCCAATCCTTCCTAAGATCAGTTAAACGATTTTTTACAGGCACCTGAGAAACTTTACCAGCAGGATCTGTAGTAAGTCGAAGAGTCCCTCCATGTCTTTTTACCGTGCCCTTCCTTCTTTTAGCCTGTATCCTGTATTCTGTTTTTATCTTTCTTTCCCACCTGGATTACACTCTTAGTAAGATCATACATTGTTTTCCCCAGACTGTTCTCCTTCTGGAAGTGAGTTTGAGGAGATTCCCTTGATGGGATCTTCTAATATTCCCTGGGCCATGTCTACACAATCTGTGAAAGCTTCTTCCGCCGGCAGCTATGGGCAAACTCCGTCCACAGGTGGATCTGGGCAAACCCCAGGCTTATCTGGACAAATTCTGTCTGCAACTTTCAGGACACGATCATAAAGTGCTTAATTTTCATCAAATTCCACTTCCTGTTCCCATATTCCTGAAATATTATGCCAGGCTTCTACACAACTCCGATAGGAATGTCCAAATTTATCACATAAATTACATTTATTCTTTGTACAACTTGCCCTCTCGTGGGCCAAGGACTGGCACAAGTTGTATTTTAGAACATCACATGTATTGCTTAAATGTCTGGCAGAACCACATCTATTGCACAACGTTGGCTGATCATAGTAAAAACTGTTTCCTTTTTCTCTTCCATTGATGAAAGAGTTGGGTAGATGTTTTGTAACATTGCCATGTCGCCAAAGTCTGGCTTGCACTTTCCAGCCTCCTATCCAGATGTCCTCTTCATCTATGATTCTTGTAGGTGGAGCCAGTACTTCACATTGTCTGCCATGCCATATCAGAATATCTGATATTGGGACTGACTTGTGTCTGAAGAGAATTGTTACAGACTTTATTTCCAGTTTAGACACAGGAATAGCTGCAAAAGACTTCTACAATTCAGTGTTTTTAATACTCTCATATCTTGTCCAGAAATAGTCCAAAGCTTGAGGTCTCTTAAAGCTGACATCATACTCACATGTGCCTGGAACATGGATACGTGCATACATTTCATCTGCTCTGAAGCCCAAGGATTCTTTTAATAGATATCTTCCAATATAAATCCTGTTGGGGTTCATCTCCTCTCCGCCTCTATACCTCACCTCATCTCCTATATACCTCATCTGCTCTCCGCCTTTTTTATACCTCAACCTTTCCACATTTCTCCTTTTCAAACGTTGAGCATTTCCGGCTAGAGGACTCCCAAAGGATCTCCCACAACAGGCTGAATGAGGTGCTGTATGAACTGGGGTTACTTTAATACTATTACTCTGCTTTACCCCAACTTCTGATTGGGCCAGTCCTTTATCAGGACGAATCTGCATAGGAGCAGCAATTTCAGTCTCTACAACCTTCATTTCACTCCCAGGCACCACAGGGTTAATGCTGTCTCCATTACTGCTAATTACCACCTGCTGTTCTCCCCTCTTGGGGTTCTGAATCACAGCACCTGCTAATAAGCAGGGGATGGTTCTGTAAGTCCAGGTGAGCATGGGTTCTCTGGCTCACTGCTCTCGGGTACAAACTCCATTTCCAGCTGATCTCCTCCCAGAGTTTCTAGGTTCTTACTTTGCTGCTCTCCAGAGTTCTTTGTAATCTCTGTAACTTCTCCCAGCGTGGGAGTCTGAGATAACCCAACATCACAGGTGTCTGCTGCTTTCTTTCCATGCAATGGGCTTTTAACCAAATCTTCTGCTATTAACCCCTGGGGTGCTGGACCTCTGGAACAGATCCTTGCTCACAGCCTGATACACCCTGAGGTGAGTCCCCTTCCCTGAAGTCTCTGGACCCTATTTCTGGGCTGTTACCTTCTCCTGAAGAAACTTTTAGCCGCCGGTCCTTTTTTGCTTTCCTTTTGAGAGAAAAAATTGGCAAATAGCCAAAGCGCCACACCACAAATCAGATAGTGAACAGGGTAGACTAAACTATTTTAATGCCAAAAAGGAGAGAAATTACACTGATATATACACTTTAATAAAGCTCTGCTGAGCGAAACATGTCGGTGTAATTTCTCTCTCTTTTTTTTTTGGCATTAAAATCATTTAGCCTTCCCTCTTCACTATCTGGTTTGTGGCGCGGCAATTTCTTCTCTCTGCTGTATCTCCTGCGCTTCGCACACTGGACTCCTGCACCCGGCAAGCGAGGATTCTTATTCCGTCTGGAATCCACTATAGGAAAAAGAATACCATCTCTCTGTGATAAATACCTCATTATTGCTGGACTATCTTGATGCACGTATGTATGTATGTATGTATGTATGTATGTATGTATATATATACATTGGGACACGTGGCTCCATATACTCTATTTAGTGTGGGACCTTAGTCCAATATTAACCTCCTAAACAAGATTATTCAATCAAATATATCTACACGGTTATTGCTGGCAAAAAGGGGTTATCCACATTAGTCACACTATGACTTAAAGGAAGAAACTGAACAACTGCTACAATCTGTTTATTTTTTCCCTTTTATGCACCCCACTTCTTGGAGCCCCAGTCCTCCCTATCCCAGGGAATCTCTTTGCTTTCCTTTTCTTTAGCAGCTTTACCCTTTGGGGTTTTCCTGGCAGTTGATTGATTTTAAACTGTCAGGATCTGTGTCTTCCTGGGATAAGTTCTCTGTTTTATCTTTAGACATTGCAGACTTGTTCTGGGATCTAGTTTCTCTCCCCCTTCCTTTAGGCGTCTCCAAATTTCTCGTTTCTTGAGAGCTTTTAATGTGACTCTTTCTGGGGTTTTGGCTTCTTGTTCCACAACATGGCTCTGCGCCCCGCTCTGCGCCCCGCTCTGCGCCCCGCTCAGCACTGTGGGTTAGCATTTCAATTGTTTTCAAAATGGAACGTTTCCGTTTGACTGGCTCCACCGCTATTTTAGCAATCTCACCGTCCAATCAGGTTAAATTATCACGCAGACAGTTTATTTTTATTTATGTAGAACGTGTTACCATGAAGTAACACATTGAGAGTTATCTCTCGTTTTTCACGTATGACCTGGGCATAGACTTATTATGACATACATAGTTACAATGAGTGAATAGGGTTACACATTCTATACAAGACATTGCTTGCACAGTTAAAGATAGTGTATATATATATATTGGGTGCTCAAAGTTTTTTTGGCTGCGCCCCCCCCCCCCCCCCCGTGTCTCAGTCCCTGCGCTCGTGCCCCCACTCCCGTGATCCGGCGTCAAATGACGCAGAGGGTCACGTGACATGATATCACGGGACACCGCAGCGTCATTTGACACGCATTGTCAAGAAGACGCGGCACGTCGCATGACCCCGCGGTGTCATGACGCCACGTTGTCATGGCGACGTGAGCAGAAGCCGGCTGAATTCCAGTAAGTACAGGTTGCAGAGACCTCGCGCTGTCCCCTGGCATTTCATTTCAATGCCTCGGGGAAGTGCGCCGGGCCTCTGCATCCGCCCGTGCCCCCCCCCCCCCCCCCGTGAGGTCTCGTGGAATAATCGCGTGGTGCACAGCTGTATGAAGCGCGTGGAAGATCGCGTGGGCAAAGCTGTAGTGACGCGAGGGGAAATAGACGTGGCACAAGCTGTATGAGCGCGCGTGGAAGATCGCGGTGGCACAGCTGTAGTGAGCGCGCGTGGAAGGATCGCGTGCAAGCTGTATGAAGCGCGTAGATCGCTGGGCACAGCTGTAGTGAGGGCGCTGGAAGAGCGCTGGGGCACAGCTGTAAGTGAGCGCGAGTGGAAGATCGCGTGGGCACAGCTGTAGTGAGCGCTGCGGAAGATCGCGTGGGCACAGCGTGTAGTGACGCGCGCGTGGAAGATCGCCGTGGGCACAGCTGTAGTGAGAGCGCGTGGAAGATCGTCTGGCACATTGGATGATCGCTCGTTGGAGAGTCGCGTGGCACAGCTGTAGTGAGCGCCCGCGTTGGAATATCCGCGTGGCCCCAGCTGTATGAGCGCGCGGGAAGAATCGCGTGGGCACAGCTGTAGTGACGCTATGCGTAGGAAGTCGCGTTGGCAACGGCGACTGTAGTGAGCGCGCGTGGAAGATCGCGTGGGCACAGCTGCTAGTGACGCACGCGCGGGAAGATCGCGTGGGCACAGCTGTAGTGAGATGCGAGGCGTGGAAGATCGCGTGGGCACAGCTGTAGTGATCGCGTGAAGACGTTGGGCCACAGCTGTGTGGAGCGCGCTGTGTGGAAGATCGCTGTGGGCACACAGCTGTAGTGAGCGCGCGTGGAAGATCGCGTGGGCACACTCTGTAGTGAGCTCGCGTGAAGATCATGGGGACATCTGTAGTTGAGCCGGGTGAAGAACGCTGTGGGCACAGCTGTAGTGGAGCGTCGCGTGAAGATCGTGTGGCACAGCTTGAGTGAGCGCGCGTGGAGATCGCGTGGGCACAGCTGTAGTGAGCGGTCGCGTGGAAGATCGCTCGTGGGCACACTTAGCGTATGATCGCGTGCCTGGAAGATCGCGTGGGCACCAGCTGTAGTGAGAGCGAGGCGTGGAAGATCGCGTGGGCACAGCTGTAGTTGAGGCGCGCGTGAGATCGCGTGGAACAGCGGTATGAGCGCTGCGTGGAAGATCGGTGGACAAGCTGTAGTGAGACGCGCGGGAAGATGCGGTGGGCCAGCTGGTAGTGACGCGCGCGTGGAAGATCGCGTGGGCAACAGCTGTAGTGAGCGCGCGTTGTGAAGATACGGCTGTGGGCAACAGTCTGTAGTGAGAGCGGCGTGGAAGATCGCGTGGGCACAGCTGGTATTGAGAGCGCGTTGAAGATCGCGTGGGCACAGCTGTTCTTAGTGTAGAAGCGCGGTGGAAGATCGCGTGGGCACAGCTGTAGTGACGAGCGCGTGGAAGCGATCGCGTGGGCGCCGCTGTAGTGATGAGCGCGTGGAGATCGCGTGTGCACAGCTGTAGTGATAGCGACGTGGGAAGATCGCGTGGGCACAGCTGTAGTGAGCGAGAGCGCGTTGGAAGATCGCGTGGCAGACAGCTGTAGTGAGAGCGCGTGGAAGATCGCGTGTGCACAGCTGTAGTGAGAGCGCTGTGAAGTCGCGTGGGCACACTGTAGTGAGAGCCGCTGGAGATCGCGTGGGCACAGCGTGTAAGTGGAGAGCGCGTGGAGATCGCGTGGCACAGCGTAGTGAGCTAGCCGGGGAAGATCGCGTGGCACCTCTGTTGAGAGCGCGTGGACAGATCGCGTGCTGGCAACAGCTGTAGTGAGAGCGCTGTGGAAGATCGCGTGGGCACAGCTGTAGGAGAGCGCGGGAAGATCGCGTGGCGCTATCCAGCTGTAGTAGAGCGCGTGGAAGCATCGCTTGGCCCGCTGTAGTGATCGGAGCGCGTGGAAGATCGCGTGGGCACAGCTTGTAGTGAGGCGGTGAGGACGATCGCGTGGGCACACGTATGGAAGCGCGTGGAAGTATCGCTGTGCACAGCTGTGTTTAGTGAGAGCGGCTTGTAAGATATCGCGCCGTGGCCAAGCTGTAGTGAGCGCGCGCTGGAAGATCGCTTGGGCACAGACTGTAGTGAGAGCGCGGGAGATCGCGTGCGGCACAGCTGTTAGTAGGAGCGCTGGAAGATCGCGTGGCACAGCTGTGTGAGAGCGCGTGGAAAGAATCGCGTGGCGCACAGCTGTGTGAGAGCGCGTGGAAGATCGCGTGGGCACAGCTGTAGTGAGAGCGCGTGGATCGAGCATCGCGTGGGCACAGCTGTAGCTGAGAACCTCAGTGGGAAGATCACGCACACGCTGAGTGAAGCGCGTGGACGAAGTAGCCGTGTCACTTGGCACCAGCTGTAGTGAGAGCGCGTGGCAGATCACGTGGCACAGCTGTAGTGAGAGCGCGTGGATCATGATCACGTGGGCAACTGTGTAGTGAGAGCTTGTGGAAGATCACGTGGGTGGGCACAGCTTTAATGAGAGCGCTGGAAATTATTGCACACTGTAGCTGATAGCGCGTGAAATGGATCACGTGGCACATCGATGTAGTGAGAAGCGCTTGCACAGTCACACAGTGGCACAGTGCTGCAATAGTGAGCAGGGCGTAGTAAGGGTATCACTGTGCAAACACGTTTGAGGAGCGGGAAGATCACATGGCCCAGCTGTAGGAAGCGCCGTGGAAGATCCACGTGGCACAGCTGTAGTGACGGCCGCGTGGAGATCACTGGCATCAGCTGAGTGAGAGCGCTGCAAGATCACTTGGGACACTTTCTTTATGAGGTCGCTCTGGTAAGATCACCGTGCGCACATGTATCTGGTCCGCTCCAAGATCACGTGGGCACAGCTGTAGAGAGAGCGCCGTCGGAAGACACTGGGCATAGCTAGTGAGTCGCGAGCCCTGTGGCAAAGGGATTTGACACATGTCTAGGGGATATAGTCATCTGTTAATATTTCCTGTTACTGTAACCCGGGCTGTACAGGGGGGAGAAAAGGTCCTCTTAAATAATCCACGACACAATACAACATGAAACCCCAGCATATGAAATCACACTCACCCCACTATATACAAAACACTATACTACAAAAGCATACATGGGCAGGCACTTTTTAGGGGTCCGCGTCCACAGTCACAGTGACTCTATATAAGGGGTCCCCCATCGCATCACAGTGCATCTAATAAGGGGTCCTGCACATCCCAGTGCATCAGTATAAGGGACCCCTCGCAGTCACAGTGCTCCTATAAGCGCGCTCCCCCATCGTCAGTCACAGTGCATCTATAAGGGGTCCCCCTCGCAGTCCAGTTGTTCTATCATAGGGGTCCCCCTCGCCAGTCACAGTGCATCTATAAGGGTCCCCCTCGCAGTCACAGTGCATCTATAAGGGGTCCCCCTCGCAGTCACAGTGCATCTATAAGGGGTCCCCCTCGCAGTCACAGTGCATCTATAAGGGGTCCCCCTCGCAGTCACAGTGCATCTATAAGGGGTCCCATCGCAGGCATTATAAGGGGTCCCCCTCGCAGTCACAGTGTATCTATAAGGGTCCCCTCGCAGTCACAGTGCATCTATAGGGCTCCCCTCGCAGTCACAGTGCATCTCTAAGGGGTCCCCTCGCAGTCAAAGTGCATCTATAAGGGGTCCCCTCGCAGTCACAGTGCATATCTATAGGGGTCCCCCTCGCAGTCACAGTGCATCTATAAGGTCCCCCTCGCAGTCACAGTGCATCTAAGGGTCCCCTCGCAGTCAAGTGCATCTAGAAGGCTCCCCGCAGTCACAGTTGCATCTATAAGGGCTATCTCCCCTGCAGTCACAGTGCATCTATAAGGGCTCCCCTCGCAGTATCAGTAATCTAATGGCTCCCCCTCGCATGTCGCTCTATAAGGGGCCCCCTCGCAGTGCATCTATAAGGGGCCCCCTCGCAGTCACAGTGCATCTATAAGGGGTCCCCCTCGCAGTCACAGTGCATCTATAAGGGGTACCCCTCGCAGTCACAGCGTCATATTAAGGGTCCCCTCGCAGTCACAGTGCATCTATAAGGGGTCCCCCTCGCAGTCACAGTGCATCTATAAGGGTCCCCCTCGCAGTCACAGTGCATCTATAAGGGCTCCCCCTCGCAGTCACAGTGCATCTATAAGGGGTCCCCTCGCAGTCACAAGTGCATCTATAAGGGCTTCCCCTCGCAGTCACAGTGAATCATCTATAAGGGGTCCCCCCACAGTCACAGTGCATCTACAGGGGTCCCCCTCCAGTCACAGCGCTATAAGGGGTCCCCTCGCAGTCACAAAGTCAGTCTATAAGGGTCCCCTCGCAGTCAGTGCATCTATACGGGGTCCCCCTCGCAGTCACAGTGCATCAAGGGGCCCCTCGCAGTCACAGTGCATTGATATGTACCCCTCGCAGTCACGTGCAACTTAGGTCCCCCTCTCGCATCTCCAGTGCATATATGGGTCCCCCCTCGCGAGTCACAGTGCATATAAGGGGTCCCCCTCGCAGTCACAGTGCATATATAAGGGGTCCCCCTCGCAGTCACAGTGCATCTATAAGGGCTCCCCCTCGCAGTCACAGTGCATCTATAAGGGCTCCCCCTCGCAGTCACAGTGCATCTATAAGGGCTCCCCCTCGCAGTCACAGTGCATCTATAAGGGGTCCCCCTCGCAGTCACAGTGCATCTATAAGGGTCCCCCTCGCAGTCACAGTGCATCTATAATGGTCCCCCTCGCAGTCACAGTGCATATATAAGGGGTCCCCCTCGCAGTCACAGTGCATCTACAGTATAAGGGGTCCCCCTCGCAGTCACAGTGCATCTATAAGGGGTCCCCATCGCAGTCACAGTGCATCTATAAGGGGTCCCCCTCGCAGTCACAGTGCATCTATGAAGGGTCCCCTCGCAGTCACAGTGCATATATAATGGGGTCCCCCTCGCGTCCACATCTGCCTATAGTACAGTGGGTCCCCCCCTCAGCAGTCACAGTGCATCTATAGGGCTGCCCCCTCGTCAGTCCAGTGCATCTATAGGCTCCCCCTCGCATCAGATGCATCTTAAGGGCTCCCCCTCGAAGTCACGTGCATCTATAAGGGGTCCCCCTCGCAGTCACAGGTGCATCTATAAGGGGTCCCCTCGCAGTCACAGTGCATCTCAGTAAGGTCCCCCGCGCAGTCACAGTGCATATAAGGGGTCCCCTCGCAGCTCACAGTGCATCTACAGTTA
>WSYH01004192.1:44318-56219 GCA_036426205.1 Ascaphus truei
CGCAGTCCACAGCGCATCTTAAGGGTCCCCTCGCAGTCACAGGGCCATGTACTATAAGGGGTCCCCTCGCAGTCACAAGTGCATCTATAAGGGGTCCCTCCCGTACGCGCAGATGCCCACCAGTCCGTCTCCATTATAAGGGGGGCCTCCACGGCTCATCTAGTACACGCGGTCACAGTGCAATCTATAAGGGGTCCCCCCGCAGTAACAGTGATCTATAAAGGGGTCCCCTCGCCCAGTCAAGTGCATCTATAAGGGGTCCACTCTGCGCAGGCACAGGCATCTATAAGGGGTCCCCCTGCAAGTCAAGCAGTGCATATATAAGTGGTCCCCTCGCAGTCACAGCGCATCTTTATAGTGGTCACCCCTCAAGTCACAGTGCATTTGTAATGGGTCACCCCTCGCAGTCACAGTTGCATCTATAAGGGGTACCACTCGCAGTCACAGTGCATTATAAAGGTTCCCCCTCGCATCACAAGTGATCTATAATGGTCCCCGCGTTCCCGGCTAAGGTCCCCCTACAGCAGTGCATATATAAGGGGTCCCCCGCTCCGTTCACAGTGCATATATAAGGGGCCCCTCGCAGTGCAAAGTGCATACTATAAGGTGTCACTCTGATGTCACCAGTTTATCAGTCCCCTCGCAGTCACAGTGAATCTTAAAGGCTCCCCCGCAGTCACAGTGCATCTATTAAGGGCTCCCATCCTGCATCTATAAGGCTCTCGGTCAAGTGCTCTATAAGGGGTCCCCCTCGCAGTCACAGTGCATCTATATAAGGGGTCCCCTCGCAGTCATCAGTTGAATCTATATGGTTCCGACCATCTTATAAGGGTCACCAGCCACAGTGCATCAGTATAAGGGGTCCCCCTCGCAGTACAGTGCATCTATAAGGGGTCCCCTCGCAGTCACAGTGCATCTATAAGGGGCCCCCTCGAGTCACAGTGCATCTATAAGGGGTCCCCTCGCAGTCACAGTGCATTATAAGGGGTCCCCCTCGCAGTCACAGTGCATATATAAGGGGTCCCCTCGCAGGCACAGTGCATCTATAAGGGCTCCACCCTCGCAGTCACAGTGCATCTATAAGGGCTCCCCTCGCAGTCACAGTGATCTATAAGGGCTCCCCTCGCAGTCACGTGCATCATAAGGGGTCCCCTCGCAGTAACAGGCAATTATAAGGGGCCCCCTCGCAGTTTCACAAGTGCATCTATAAGGTCCCCTCGCAGTCACAGTGGATATATAAGGGGTCCCCCTCGCAGTCACAGTGCATCTACAGTAAAGGGGTCCCCACTCGCAGTCACAGTGCATCTATAAGGGTACCCATCGCAGTCACAGTGCATCATAAGGGGTCCCCTCGCAGTCACAGTGCATCTATAAGGGCTCCCCCTCGCAGTCACAGTGCGCATCTATAAAGGGTCCCCCGCAGTAGTCAAGGGCATTTAATGGTCCCACTCGCAGTCAGTCAGTGCATCTATAGGGGTCCCCCTCGCAGTCTCCACGTGCATCATATAAGGGGTTCCCCCTCGCAGTCACAGTGCATATATAAGGGGTCCCCCTCGCAGCAAGTGCAATATAAGGGGTCCCCTCGCAGTCACAGTGCATCTATAAGGGTCCCCCTCGCAGTCACAGTGCTCTATAAGGGACCCCCATCGCAGGTGCACAGTGCATCTATAAGGGGTCCCCCTCGCAGTCACAGTGCATCTATAAGGGGTCCCCCTCGCAGTCACAGTGCATCTATAATGGTCCCCTCGCAGTCACAGTGTATATAAGGGGTCCCCCTCGCAGTCACAGTGCATCTATAAGGGGTCCCCCCTCGCAGTCACAGTGCATCTATAAGGGGTCCCCCTCGCAGTCACAGTGCATCTATAAGGGGTCCCCCTCGCAGTCACAGTGCATCTATAAGGGTCACTCGCAGTCACAGTGACATATATAATGGGGTCCCCCTCGCAAGTCACAGTGCATTATAAGGGGTCCCCCGACGTCACAGTGCATCTAAGGGCCACCTCGCAGTCACAGTGCATCTATAGGGGTCCCCCTCGCAGTCAAGGAGTGCATCTATAAGGCTCCCCTCGCAGTCACAGTGCATCATAAGGGCTCCCCCTCGCAAGTCACAGTGCATCTATTAAGGGGTCCCCATCGCAGTCACAGGTGCATCTTATAAGGGGTCCCCCTGCAGTCACAGGGCTATCTAAGGTCCCCTCGCAGTCACAGGCAAATATAAGGGGTCCCCTCGCAGTCACAGTGCAATCTTACAGTGTAAGGGTCCCCCTCGCAGTCACAGTGCATCTATAAGGGGTCCCCCTCGCAGTCACAGTGATTTTTTACAATCCCATTCCCAATATAATTCACAAAACATGTCCCCGAATCAGAAAGGTCCGTGCCCCACTCTCCTTACCTAACCTGCCGTGCCCCCCAGTCAGTGGTAACCCCCTCCTGCCATGCACGCACCCTGCTGAGATGTGACATGTGACACCCAGTGAACATTTGTGCCAAAGTAAACGTTCCCCGTCGTATCCCGAGTGCGGGCGGTGCGGCTGTGTGGCTTCACGGAGACGTGGACGCTCCGAGGTGTCACCGACTGAGGGAATGTGAATGCGCGTAGCGGAATGCTCACTCATTTAAACCCCGCACGACCAGAGGGAACATTAACCCATTACCCCAAATAACCGCTCGTATAACTCCTCCTAGTACCTCATATAACCGCTCCCTATAACTCCTCCTATTACCCCATATACCGCTCCCTATAACTCCTCCTATTACCCCATATAAACCGATCCCTATAACTCCTCCTATTACCCATATACCGCCCCTATAATCTCCTATTACCCCATATAAACGCTCCCTATAACTTTCCTTACCCATATAACCGTCCCTATAATTCCTCCTAGTACCCCAATAAACCCCTCCCTATAACTCCTCCTATACCCCATATAACCCCTCCCTATAACTTCCATTACCCCCATAGTACCCCTCCACTATAACTCCTCCAGGATGGGCTGCAGGTGAGCTCCTGCAGGGGAACCAGGATGGCCTTAGACCCAGGGGTTGGTGGCTGTGAGTTGGAGAGGGAAGTAGGAGAGGCTGCAGGCCGCAGCAGCAGTGTAGGCCATGGTGAGGCTGATTGCAAGTTACAGGGGGAGTTTGTAGAAAAAAGGCAAGAACAGAATCTGCTTAAGAAAGAAGAGAAACAAGCTTTATGCAGAGTTATAACAGGAAGAAAGCAGAGTTGGAAGAAGAAAAACATTAATAAAGAAATGTCTGAGTTCTGAGAGAGGTGTGCGTGAGAAAGCACATGCCCTGCCGATTGGTGCCCCAGCCATTGCCAACCTCTTGCTTCCCTAATTAACTATCCTGTCTTCAGGCCCCATCTACTAAGACCTGGAAAAATGCCAGAGTTGTCGCAATCTCAAAAGTGGGGACAAAAAACACTGTCTCAAACTACAGGCAATCTCCCTTCTCCCAATCCTATCTGTCATGGGAAAATGTGTCCACTCCAATTAAGCGATTACTACACCAGACAAATTTCACTAGCCAATTCCAATCTGGCTTTTGCCCCAAAAACTCCACGGTAACTACCCTGATAAAAGTTTGCAATGAAATCCAGTGTGGAATGGAACGGGGACAACTCACTGGTGCAATATTCCTAGATTTGCAAAGGCTTTTGATACTGTTGATCATACTATCCTGCTAACAAACTCCAGTGCTCTGGAATAGGGAAACATGCTTTTAAACTGGTTTCAGTCCTAACCTATCGGTAGATCCCAACATGTGTCTCTCGGGCTCTAACTCCAACCCCTGGATATCACCGTGTGGTGTCCCGCAAGGCTGTTCTGGGGCCCCTACTCTTCTCAGTGTTCACAATGATCTTCCCACAGATTGTAAGGAAGCTTCAATACACATTTGTACTGTATGCAGATGGACACAATCCTATAAGCACACAGCCTATAGCCTCTCCGACCTTGAATACATACTTCAGTCTGACTTTTGAGACTTGAAAATTGGATTTCCAAAACAAACTGTTTCTAAACACTGATAAGACTGTAACAATGGTATTTGGGACCAAGGCTAATTTTCTAAAGCATCCAAGAAGGAGCTACAGATCTGAACCAACTCTTTACCTATCCGAGCTACATGTTACTAGTTTCAAATATTTGGGCATATGGTTTGACTCCATTTAACATTTGGTTTGCACATGATTCCTTGACATCCAAAGCTTATGCCAAACTAGGGTTACTATATAGGAACAAATCCTCCCTAAGTCAGAAAGCGCATCACACAGCAGATGCTAATGCCCAATTATAACTATGGGACATAGTATACGGCTCGGCACCCCAAACTCACCTTAGCAAACTTGACACCTCTACAACTCAATTTGACGTTTTGTTCTCCAATGCAAACTACAAACACATCACTGCGAAATGCTCAAAGAACTAGATTGGTCATCACTTGAGTCTAGGCGCAAAGTTCACCTTCCTGTCTTGCCTTCAATACTTTCTGGACAAGCTACCTATCTACCTGAACAAGCTCCTCACCCTACACTTGCAGCACTTATCTCTAAGATCTAACTCCAAAAGACTGGTCATGGTCCCAGTTTGAACAAAGGTATCCGGCCGCTCCTCATTCTTTAACGTGCAACCCAAAACTGGAACAGTCAACGGAGAGACTCTCACAGCCGCCACCAGTTTAAGTTCTTTCAAAACTAAGGCTGCCTCACATTTTAATCTGGTCTGTAACTATTATATACGTCTATAATATATATCAGCGGTGCGCAAACTGAAGGGCCGTTGTTGTAACAGGGAGTAATCCCTGTTCAAGTAATGTGCCTTTAATCTAGCAGTGTGGTGGGTTAAATGCTGGGATCAATTAATAAACACCACTGCTGATCTAGATTGCTTACAAAAGCTGTCTGTTGAGACAGGAAGTAACTCCTTAGCTCTGAATGAGAGCTGACCGTGGAGAGAAGAGCAGTAGGTTTCTTAGTCTTCCAGGGGAGAGACTGACCAAGAGAACACACATCTTGGAGCTGAACCGTCTTGAGCTCTGCCCAGCATAGCTGATTACAAGACACGGGGGAAAACCACTACACCTGAAGCTGAACAGGAAGTGAGAAAGATTTTCCCTCCAAGAAACAGATAAGACTTTTGTTCTTAAGAGATCTGCTATATCATGCTATTTCATGCTATATGTTTTGGGGCTGCGAGACATGCTTGACTTAGGGAGTTTGTGAATTAATTGACATGGTATTTTCACTAGAGATACTCCCAAGTATAGAAGCTTGTTCCCCCCCCCCTGTGTTGGATGATTTCCTGATGAAAAGGAAAAGGCACAATAAAGCCTATTATAATTTAACTTTATAAAAGCCCAATTGTACCTCTGTGAAAGTCCGTCTACAGGAGGGATTTTGGGTGTCTCACTACAGCTGTGCCCACGCGATCTTCCACGCGCGCTCACTACAGCTGTGCCCACGCGATCTTCCACGCGCTCTCACTACAGCTGTGCCCACGCGATCTTCCACGCGCGCTCACTACAGCTGTGCGCACGCGATCTTCCACGCGCTCTCACTACAGCTGTGCCCACGTCGCTCAGTCTCCCCTCCGACAAAATTACTTACTGGTTACTCCAGCTTTTAACCCCTTTCCTGCCAGATCAGCCTGCGTTTCTGGGTCACTGCACCCCACGACGTGCTGCTACACGTGTAATATGAAGGGTATGTCTGATGGATATTTTATAAGACGTGGCGTGCCGTGGCGTGGCAACATTGTGTGCAGCTAGAAAAAAAATAAAACACCTTTTCGAGCACATTCACAGTTCTGCAACCCCGCCCTTCCCCATTATCTCAGCACACAGCACTTCCACTGCAGCTAGGGATTCTGGGAAACGACATGCAAATGAGCGTCTCTTGGCATCTTATCTATTTTAACACGGAGCCCTATACTGTCTGTGCGTAGGTTACTGGCTCTGCACTTCTGTAAGCCGGGCTGTGCTTTGCGGCTCTGTAATACGCAGGCAGAAGCTTGAAGGGCTCCCATGTCAAAATGGACAAGGAGCAAAGAGTGCCACGGTGTGCTCATTTGCATGCCATTACCCAGAATCCCTGGCTGCAGTTGAAGCCCTGCATACTAAGAGATAATGGGGAAAGGCAGCGCTGCAGGCCTGAGCCACGTCTACGTGTTTTATATTTGCGGTAGAATTGTACATAAACGCCCGGGAAGCTCGGGCTTGCTGGCCATCGGAGGAGCCGCGTTAATCGGCGCTGTCTCGTTTTTCAGGACGTGAAGATTTTCCGGGCCCTGATCCTCGGGGAGCTGGAGAGAGGCGAGAGCCAGTTCCAGGCGCTCTGCTTCATCACGCGCCTGCAGAGCAACGAGATCATCCCCAGCGAGTCCATGGCCAAACTACGGCAGGTGAGAGGGGCCACGCGGGCCGGGGCGCCTCCCCTTCCTCGCACACCGTGACGCCTCCCCAAGCCCCGCGTCCGAGAGCCCGCACACCGTCCTGAACTGCACACGTCCTGCGTTTCATTTCTAACAGCCCCAAACCCCTTTGTTTTCGTCAGTAAACGTTGGCGAACTCGGATTCGTTCAAACGTTTTTCTCCGTTTTCTGGGACGATCGGCGACTTTGTTTATTTGTTTCGTTTTTCCAGATGTTCGCATTTTTTGAGAATTTTCCCCCCCGGCCGCGGATGTCGTTAATTCCCCATATTTGGTAAATGAGTCTATAATTTGCACACCCCCTGCCCATTCCTTCACCCACACTTCCTTGGCATGGCTGGGTTGTAGAGAATAGGATGGGGTGTGGGTCTCCATACCCGCTGTGAGACATATTTAAGCTGTAAATGAAAAAAAAGGTGAATTTTTATTATCCCCCCTCCCCCCGCCCCCCCCTTTTTTTTTTTTTCTTTAGAAAGTGGAATTTATTTATTTTTATTGAAAAACTTTCAAACAAAGTGGAAGGGGTATTTTGTGTGTACAAATAAAGCTGTGTCATTTCTGTACCCGTTAGGACACTTTGACCCCCGACCAGTACTGCTGGGAGGCTGTTGAATGGATCCACTACTCCTGCAGAGGGGATGTTTTAGTGCTGAGATGTCGCTTGTAGCTGTGACGGCCTGTTTGTCTCTTACAGAAAAACCCGCATACGGTGAGGCAGGCGGAGGAGCTGAGAGGCCTGGAGCACCTGCACATGGACGTCGCTGTTAATTTCACCAAAGGGGTCCAGCTGAGCCCCCACATCCACAGCCTCTGCTCCGAGGCCCGAGAGGCCATTTACACGCGTGAGGAGGACGTGCGCGCCTGGCTGGAGAGAGGTGAGGGGGGTGGGGCGCCGGTGTTCTGGGGGGGCAGCTCCGTCCTCATCCCGCAGGCTGCACCGTTCACTCCCCTTCTATAAAAGGGGGTCTCACACCCTTATGGTGTCTTGGAGCGTGAAGGTTATGTGGGAATAATGCGAGGGGTCCCGGGGGAGGGGGAGCAAAGCGGGGCGTCGAGGGGGAGCAATGCGGGGTGTCCCGGGGGAGGGGGAACATATATACTTAAAAGCATATCTGCTTACAAGCATGGCTGCTAGCAGCAATGGCTGTTAGGAGTTTACTTATATACTTTTAGAAAGTCACCTGGTTGGCACAACAAACTTAATTAGCACATGTGAGGGTAGTTAAAGCAAATGGTTTTTCTAAGGTGGGTGTTGTCTTGCCTTGCCTTGCACAAGTGTGAAAGCTGAATTAAATTAAGACAGTAGGGGGATGATTTACAGACAGACAATTAGAATATGTTTTTACCTAAATAGAACTAAATACACAGCATGGGAGGATATCAGGATAGACAGACAATTGGAATATGTTTTTACCTAAATAGAACTAAATACACAGCATGGGAGGATATCAGGATAGACAGACAATTGGAATATGTTTTTACCTGAGGAAAGAGAAGAGATGAGTGAGTGATTCAATAGTCTTCCTTCCTTTTTAAACTTCATAAATACTTGAAACATATATACTTAAAAGTGTGTGTGTGTGGACAGTGAAAATAGCTGTGCATCGTGTGTGTGTTACCGTGAAAAGATAGGCTGTGCACGGTGTGGGGTGTGCCAGGGGAGAGATTATCTTTGCATCATTTTGTGTGGTACATGAGAGATATGCTTTGTCATCGTGTAGTGTTACCTGAGAGTTCTCTGTGCATCGTTTGGTGTGTGACAGGGAGAGATGATTGCATCGTGTGTTTGGACAGGATAGATGCTGTGCATCGTTTGTGTGTTACCAGGATAGCTAGCTTTGCATCTTGTGTGTGATACAGGGGAGAGATAGCTGTGGCACGTGTGTGTGTGTCATGGGTGAGAGGATATCTGTGCATCGTGTTGTGTGACAGGGGAAGATAGCTGTTTCTTGTGTGTGTGAAAGGAGAGATAGCTGTTCATCGTGTGTGTGTCCGGGAGTGAGAGGATAGTTTGTGCATCGTGTGTGTGAGACGCAGGGACAGAGTATTAGCGTTTTGCAATTGTTTGTGTGTGACATTGAGAGGACAGCTTGGGTGGCATCGTGTGTGTGTTCAGGGAGAGATCGCTTGCATCGTGTGTGTTCAGGGAGTGAGAGTGCTGTTGCATCATGTTTTGTGACCGTGAGAGATAGCTTTGGCATTGTGTGTGTGTGACAGTGAGATAGCTGTGCATCGTGTGTGTGGGACAGGGAGAGATGGAGCTGTTCCTCGTGTGGTGTGTGTGTTTTGTGTGTGTGTGTGTGTGTTGTTGTTGTGTGTGTGATGTGTGTTGGTGTGTGTGTGTTGTTGTGTCAAGGAGTGGAGATAGTTTGCATCGTGTGTGTGTCAGGGAGTGAGAGATTCGCTGTGGCTCGTGTGTGTGTTTCAGGGAGTGAGAGATAGCTGTGCATCGCGTGTGTGTGTGACAGAGTGATAGATAGCTGTTCATCCTGGTGTGTGTTTTGACAGGGAGAGATAGTTGTGCAATCGGTTTGCATCTCTCACTGTCCCACATCGGATGCCACAGCTATCTCTCCCTGTCACACACACACGATGCACTCTATCTCAGACACTGTCAACACATCACTAGGCACAGCTATCTCTCCTTTCAGCATACACACGATGCACATCTAGCTCTCACTGTCACACACACACACACGTAATGCACAGCTAACTCTCACTTTCACAAACACACGAGGCACCGCTATCTCTCACTCCCTGACACACACACACAATGCCAGCTATCTCTCAGTCACACACACTATGCACAGCTATCCTCTCACTCCCTGACACAGGCGCACACAATGCGCCGCGTCACTGTCCCAGTTCTATTACTTGGTGAGGTCTGTTTTCCTGGAACTAATGTGGTGAGGCAGGGTTTACGTAATGGGGTGCGGACAGTTGTTAATATGGGGTGATGCAAGGGTTAATCTGGTGGTTGAGGCAGGGGTTACTATGGGTTGCATTCACGGGTTTTTTTTTTTTTTTTACTATGGGGTGAGGCAAGGGGTTTACTATGGGGTGAGGCAGGGGGTAACTATGGGGTGCGCAGGGTTACTATGGTGTGAGGCTGGCGTTACTTTACTATGGGGTGATGTTCAGGGTTATATGGGGTGGAGCAGGGTTTACTATGGGGTGAGGCAGGGTTTACTATGGGGTAGCAGGGATTACTATGGGGTGAGGCAGGTTTACTATGGGGGGTGAGGCTGGGTTGTACTATGGGGTTTGGGCAATGTGGGTTTCCTATGGGGTGAGGCAGGGTTTACTATGGGGTGAGGCGGGTTTACTATGGGGTGAGGCAGGGTTACTATTGGGGTCTGCAGGGGTTATATGGGGTGAGGCGGGGTTAATATTGGGTGAGGCAGGGGTTACTATGGGGTGAAGGCCTGGTTTCCTATTGGGTGAGGCAGGGGGGTTACTATGGGTTGAGGCAGGGTTTACTATGGGGTTAGGCAGGGGTTAATATGGTGTGAGGCAGGGTTTACTATGGATGAGGATGTGTGTTTATATGGGTGAGGCAGGGTTTACTATGGGGTGAGGCAGGGTTTACTATTGGTGAGGCAAGGAGTTTTTACTATGGGGTGAGGCAGGGGTTACTATGGGGTGAAGGAGGAGTTAATATGGGTTGAGGCAGGGGTTACTATGGTGTGAGGCAGGGTTACTATGGGGTGAGGCAGGGGTTACTATGGGGTGGGCAAGTGTTACTATGGGGGTGCTGCAGGGTTTACTATGGTTGAGTGCGTGGAGGTTACTATGGTGGTTAGGCTGGGGGTTACTATGGGGCGAGGCAGGGGTTCTATGGGTGAGGCAGGGGTTACGTAGATGTGGTGAGGCAGGGGTTTACTTCTTTCTATTTCTCTCTCAGGCCTGAGTAACACAGCACACCCGCATTAACGTACGCAATGGACTAAAGCGAACAGCCGAGTAACACAGGCATAACCCCCCGCATTACGTACAGATGGGACAATCTAAATGAGGCCTTATTAACTAAAGGCATTCCCCCAAATTAACGTACGCAATGGGACTAAGCGAACAGGCCTGCGTTACAACAGCAATTACCCCCCATTAACGTTCACACTGTTACTATGGCCTCTACAGTATATCCCAAAATGTGTTAGTCTCCAGGGAGAGAATTTCCCTGCAGGAAGGATACTCGGCCCCTTCTCTATTTAGGGTGGCTTGTGTTTAGCATATTGTAACTCCTAACAGCCATTGCGTGCTATGCAGCCATGCTTCTAATCAGGATATGTAGACAGACAATTGGAATATGTTTTTACCTGAGGAAAGAGAAGAGATGAGTGAGTGATTCAATAGTCTTCCTTCCTTTTTAAACTTCATAAATACTTGAAACATATATACTTAAAAGCATATCTGCTTAAAAGCATGGCTGCTAGCAGCAATGGCTGTTAGTTACAAAATTAGGGGAAGGAATCTAAGTATGGATTTATTTACTCAAAGTGCATGCACAAATAAGATTGTTAGTCTGGTAGTCAGGACATCAGTATTCTGAAGTGGCTTTTATATGTGCTCCCCGTAATAGAGATGTGAGGAACTATCCTAAATGCAGTAGTGACACTTTTATCGTTTTGTTCCCTTTGCTTCCTTCCCTTGTTCACTAACATAAACGCAGATTGAGCAGACAGAAAAAAGACAGACTCTAGAGAGATACAGGTAGGCAGATGGGGGAGAATGTGAGAACAGGAGAAGTCTACCAGTCAAACATGAAATGTTCCCTAAACCTGATTAAACACAAGCTGTGTTTTTCTATTTTAACCAAGCCTCAAAGGGTTAATAACGTTGCTAAATTAGTCTTAGATTTTGCTATTTCGCAAGTGTAGCCAGGTTCCCCCCTGTCATGGCTGACCCCCTCCTCCCTTTCGGCAGACGCTGTGTGCGAGGGAGTGAGGGGGGGCCGGCGCGCGAAGGAGCGATACCTGGTAGCTAGGGACGCGAGCGGCGAGCAGGCCGGTTGCCGGGGACGCGATCGGGCCGTCGCTAAGGCCGCGATCGCGTTGCTACCGGCCCGGCGGCTCGGGAAGCGGGGCGGCCCGGGGTACGTCAGGCACTGCCACCTGCCAATATGTAACACCAGCATCTAATATAGAGCAGGGCCGAGTATCATTCCTGCAGGAATTCCTCTCCTGGAGACTTAACCCCTTTTGTGATATACTGTAGAGGCCATAGTCCCATTGCGAACGTTAATGCGGGGTATGCCTGTGTAACTCAGGCCTGTTAGCTTAGTCCCATTGCGTACGTTAATGCAGGGTATGCCTGTAGTTACTGAGGCCTGTTAGCTTAGTCCCATTGCGTACGTTAATGCGGGGAATGCCTTTAGTTACTCAGGCCTATTAGATTGTCCCATTGCGTACGTTAATGCGGGGTATGCCTGTAGTTACTCAAGCCTGTTAGCTTAGTCCCATTGCGTACGTTAA
>WSYH01004193.1:0-10049 GCA_036426205.1 Ascaphus truei
TGTGAAAACACTATTTTAATAATACAGGCCTAATGTTTGAGAAATATCCTAAGTATGAGACTCTAACAGTATTGTGCTTAAACAAATGTTTATTACTTAATTCAATCATGTTTCTCACCATTTAAATAGGTTTCATACAAGGTATACTTAATGCCATCAATGTTGTGTGTACTCCTGCAATATAAAAAAAAATACAATATAATATATAAATATATATATATTTTTATAAGAGAGATATATTTATATATCTATATATATATATATACACACGTATTTAAACTCATGCAGACAGGGAGTTAACCAGACTTTCACATACACACAGAAATGTAAGCGGGGAAAAAACATTACTTTTTGCAGGTGTGTGTTTTTACTGATATGCCTGGCTAAGAAATATTTTCACACAGTGGCCTTTGTTAGTTTTCAAAAAAATACTATGTGAACGCATTCAAAGTCTAGGGATGTTTTTCACAAACGAGATAAAAGAAGGAGAAATGTTTCTCCCACAGTCCCATATCACGAACCACAACTGTTAACCCAATTAGACAAACAAATTCAATTGGCGTTTGAAATAAGGAGTCAAAGTAGTTAGTTTTGTTGACCTTGACAAGGAAAAACAGGAGTTTGTTAGCCATTCAGCACATTCATTTTGATGAGCAAATAACACAGACCTGCACACAGCTTTTGTGCTACTCAGACATGGCTGATGAATTCGTTAACAATATTAATCCCCTTTTAGGGTATAAGTACATGATCTGTGAAGCCATCTTGAACAGTCGCGGACAGAAAGCAAGCACACGCCAAATCGATGATTTCATTCGAGCAAAATATCCTTATTACCAAGACCGTAAGCATGCACGGAATTTTAATTCCTCAATAAGATTCACTTTATCAACTAATGACTTTTTTCAACGTGACCAGGATAAGCTACAACACACCTATGGTTTCTGGAAGATTGCCCCGGAAAAACAATTTCTCCTGAAAGACGGCACTTATATTGTCGTGAAAGGCATATTTATTCCTAATGGCAATAGCAATGTATCCGCTACTACTGATCCGTTTGAATCGATACGTGCTGCAATATCTGCAGCCTCCATTCCTGAAACCCACATTGTACAAGAACAAAAGTACTATGATTATGTACCAAGCCTTTCAGCTGAAATGCATTGGAATGGGAACCCGAAGAAATGAACCTACCTCCCGACCAATTATTTGAAGAAAGCAGTGGCGATTCCTATGAGCGCATCCTGGAGGAGATATGTGCCATACTGGATTCAGCGGTTGGGTTAAGCGTGGATGAAAATGCCTTGCATTTCTGGAGCGACCAGTTGCAGCCAGGCGAAGAGTTAATTCTAGAAGAATGGTAAATATAACAATCGTTATGCGTTGACTCTGCGTTTAAATTTTTTTTTTTTTTTGTAACCACCATTTTCACTTTCAATGCGTGGATACAGCGTAACATTGCAGACTGCATAACATGTAGCGATCACAAACAAATTGTTTCCTAATACAATATAGTAGGACCTGAAAGAGTAGTACACATTGCTGACGGAATAAATATACGTACTTTCCTATCCCTTTAAACATATTAGCAACATTTTTCCATTACTCTAACACATACCTGTTTTGTTATCATGCAACATCTACAACATTGAAAACCGGGTCCACCACGTATGACGTGGGACCCTTGTCATGGGCCAAGGCGTCCTTAAAAAGGATTACTGATGTAAGTCCCGCCCCCAAGCGACGTGCGCGCCTCAAAGCCTATTGGCTGTCATGTTTTGTTATAGTAACGGTAACTGCAGTGTGTGATGCGTGCGGCTCAGTGTTTGTAGGCGTACCCTGGGCGTTAGCCGAATGTTAATTGAGTGGGAGGAGTGTTAGCGTGCGTTTCACGCTGGCTTAACATGACGTCACACGTATTGCATTTGCGCATTGTGTTATCGGCCGTGCTTTCTGTTCAAACACGTCTGTTTAAAAAGAATACAGATGTACTCGTTTAGAACGAATGTAGTTTCGTCTTCATTGTATTTGAAATAAAGATGTTATGTTTACTGGTATTTTCAACATGTATTGAACGCACAACATACGCTTTGTTTTGCGCATGCGCTAACAGTTAGTGGAGCCAAGCGTGAAGTGCGTGCGCACACAAAGATGTGCGCGCACATCTTTCAGTATACAGGCAACGTTCACTTCTTATACATAGTTATGCCTGCTACAAATTTAAAGAAACATTACATACTGATGAACAGTTTTACTTCTAACATATAAGTGACTGACGTGTGTATCTACACAATCATATAGAGCTGCGTAACGCGTTGTCACGGATGCATATCTAGTAAGGTGCCATCTTTGACCATCATGTGTTTGCTGTATTTCAGAGATGTCGGGGAAGATACAATCGGATCAATGTATGATTTCAGAAGAGTCTACCTTTATATGAGATGATTGTGAGGAGGAGCCACCGACTACTATACTACATATGGAACTAATTTTATATTGCTTGCAGCGCTTATTAACAAACAATTAAAAATGTGATACCCTTATGCCTATATTGCATAAGCACTTAATTAACATAATGATGTTGCAAAAGAGTGCCTCATGAATTTTTATTGAGTGTTCTTTAATGACTACTAACATTTTATGACATGGTGTGTTTTATATATAACAACCATTCCCACTCTGCTAACACATTTGTGTATTCTAATATGTAATGGAACGTATGACTGTCGAAACTATGTAACAATAATAATAATAATATGAGCATGTTCATGTATAGGGCTGCTAGTTGTACGCAGCGATTTACAGACACATGTTTCAGCCTGAGGTCCCTGGCCCGTGGAACGTACAAATGTTTTTTTGCCGCATGAGGCACAGGGAGATAAAGTGACTTGGCCAAGGTCACAAGGAGCCCACACCGGGAATTGAACCAGACTCCCCTGCTTCAAACTATCAGTGCCAGTGTGTGTCTTTACTCAGTGAGCCACTCCTTCTCCCAATGTAAAGGACACTTACAACCAAGTAGCCATTTATTTTTAAAATCTCTTGTTACATGGGTATGTAGATAAAATGGTTTGGGACTGTAGCAAATAATGTTACTGGCCAGATGTTATGGTCCCCTCCAATGCATGATGTTCTGAATATGACATCACCATCATGTTATGAAGTACGTTTCTGTGTATATTTCATTAACCTAACTAACTATAGTTTACTGTGTTTATTAATCGTTTAGAAATACATAGTATAGTCAATATGATGATATAAGCTACCATAATAAAGCTGGTGTTATCATTTGTCGGTGTTATACATGGATCCTACACCAATTGATAGAGACACAAACAGTTGTCTTAAAAAGTGTGTCTATGCTAGTGATGAATGTGCTCCCGTAAGTAAACAAATAAGTACAGTTATCCCCTTTTCTCCAACCACCTCTATATTACATTAATGGAAATTATAAGGAAACATACATAAAATGTGATGAAATGTGAGTAATCATTTTGTAATACAATGCACATGAAAGCTCAAGAGTAGCTAAATGCATATACATGATACAGAAAGTACATATATGTAACATTTGTGTTTAAACCAATATGTTGGGTTTTTAGTTCCAATAATTATAGGAAGATTGAGGTAGCCACATCTTATGAGAGATGTCAGCAAATATACATACCATGATCAGTCATACTGCAAATATACCTATAATGCAAAGGAACAATATATAAATTGCAAACATTGACATGCCATCTTCAGTACCGTAAACAACACAGCAAAGTGTGTATTTGGTGTTAAATGTGCAACACCATGTATATTTCATGACATTCAAAATGTAAATCAGCCTGGTGTACACATCATCTGGATGTACATGTTACACTGCACCAATAACATTGTATGTAAGCATACTAGAAGCATGAATGATTATGGGCATAATATGTGTTTTGTCTTAGCATAAGGAATAACACAATGCTAAAATATTATTGCTTTGTTACCCAAGTTGTATTCACATACACACAACTAAAGTACAATTGAAGAGGGATTATATAACCTGTGCAACAATAACATACCGGTGCCACATCCCTTTGTGCACACAGCAGAGAAAAGAAAGGTGTGCAACCCATATTCATCTGTGTCCTAACAGAAGGTTATATAAAGAAACATTATTGTTAATATAACATAATTAAACTATAAAAGTAGTACTAGGAACATATGAGTTTGTACTTACAAGAAAAAAATGAATTGATGAGATTCTGTCGTGTCTGGCCACCACTGGCTGTTTGTTCATTTTCAGCAGCTACATGGGTGGGATGCTCGTCTACCAAAGCCTCAGCTAGGTCTGACTGTACATTGTGCCTGAGTGCAACATTGTGCAAAATGCAACAGGCAAGGATAATATCAGACACTTTTTGAGGCTTGTATAGAAGAGCCCCACCAGTTCTGTCCAGACACCTAAACCTGGTCTTGAGTAGGCCAAATGTCCTCTCTATAACAGATCTTGTAGATATATGGGCTGCATTGTACCTGTCCTCTGCTTCAGTTTGAGGGTTTAGCACCGGAGTCAAGAGCCACGGCCTAATTCCGTATCCTGAGTCACCTATAATGAATGGAGCACACATAAGCTGACATTAGTGATCAAATTGTACAATGCCAACATTCCTAAATCAACATGTGTTTTGTGTTAGAACATGTAAATATGTACTCACCCAGCAGCCAACCAGGTTCAAAATGTCCCTCTTCGAACGCATGGAAGACTGAAGAGTTCCTCAGGATAGAGGAATCGTGACTGGAACCAGGGAACTTGGGTACCACATGCATTATCCTCATCGTGGCATCACATACCACCTGTACATTGAGTGAATGGTAGTGCTTTCGATTGCGGTACACATGCTCACTCTGACTAGGTGCAATCAAAGCAACATGTGTGCAATCGATTGCACCCAGCACAGATGGTATCCCTGCTATATTATAAAAGCCAGTCCTGACTTCCAGCCACTCTGTTGCCTCTGTAGGAAAATGAATATAATTCCTAGCGCGTCTATTGAGTGCATAGAGAAACTGGGTCAAGGCCCGCGAGAATGTAGATTGCGAGACCCCGCCCACTATGCCCACAGTTGTCTGGTATGACGCGGAAGCAAGATAATGTAATGAGCACAGCATTTTAACAAGCCCAGGGACTGCACGACCTCTGGCTGTGAAAAAATCTAAATCCCCCCTTATCTCCTCATAAAGAGATAAGATTGCTGCTGAACTCAAACGATAGCGACTTACAATCTCCTTCTCACTCATCCCATCTAACAGGGTTCTCTCCCTGTACAGACGCGGACGAGGCACAAGTTGTCTCCTCTGTCTTCTCCTCTGATCTCCTGTCCCTCTACCTGTCCCTCGGCCTGTCCCTCTCCCTGTCCCTGTCGTATCCGCGTCACTGTCACTGTCCCTCGGTGTGTCCCTACCTTGCCCTATATCATTCTCTTGATCAGCAAGCATGTCATAGAAAAGAATGTTCCTGCGTCTCCTAAACATTCGCAACATTTTGAAATGAGTAGCTGTGAATGATCAGGTAATGTGCGTCCTTTAAATAGGTATGTGATGATGTCAGGTGACATAGTAAAATGCAAGGTGTTACATTAACATAATAAAGTACTTCTGTGGCAAGCTGTGTGCACTTGTTGTTCTAAGTATTTGTTGTGTGTATTCTGCAGGGAATGATGATATTTGGCAATGATGTGACGTGAAGCTTTGTACAAAGATTGCTTGCAAATAAATAGTTGCATGTGCAATGCATGTAACACTTGTGAACGCAAGAGTCAGTCATGTAATGAGACAAAAAGGCTGAGATTGACGTGGGAAAAGTTTTGTGTAACATGTGTAATTATCCATGTTATTGTGACATGTTGGCAACAATGAATAGTCGTGTGCATATGCATGCATTTGTGTAAGGAGGATAGTTGCTATAGAATGAGTTTACAAGGTGTCCCAATGATGAATTACTGTACATGTGTGTATAAGTTAGGTTGAAGTGCTTGTAATGCAACGGTTACAATGTAAACATGCAATGTGATTGAGCGTCCAATAAGTGACGTCATGAAAATAGGGAGGACCCAAAAGTATATGTAAACATGAGAATACAGATGTACATGAACGTTTAAAGATGCGTGACACATTACAAGCATTGTGTAATGTAAAGGAAGATGAATATACGGTGTATGTGTGACATGTGTGACATGTGTAACATCATGTAAATAATTGTCGCTCAGTTCAATAAAATGTGTGATATGATGTGAGGTTCTCCTTTAAGAGTGTAGTATAGTATTTTCCCTTGCCACATCATCACATGATGAGTAATGTGACCCGCAAATGCTGACAACATGTAAAAGTCGAATGTTATGCAAATAAGACACATCAGCTGTGACACAATGCAGGGAATGCCCCCACACTGTAATGCAAATCCCCCTTGTATTGTGAGCAATGAAACGTAAACAGTACTATACTGTTATACGTCCCCGCTCCATTGACTTCCATTGATGTACAGAAGCTTTTTTTTTTCTAAGTGCCGTTCCGGCAGCCTTAGCGATCGTTCTCCCGTCCAAAATGCCAACTTTAGTTGGCGGGAGAAATCGGCCATAACATCTCAATTTCGTAGTGCCGATCAGCCCCGATAAGCTGTTTTTTTTTGTTGAATCCAGCCGATTTAAAAAAGTGGCGATCAGTGTCGAAAACAGGCTTATCGGCAGGCGACTGGCCATAACCAAATTATCGGCTCCGAAACCTGGCGATATGAAGCACTTATCGGCGCTTACTGAATCTCAAACCCAATTTTGGCTATAACATGGCCATATTTCCCTTATCAACGCTTACTGCATGAGGCCCATAGTTCCCTTGTCATGGAATCTGTAGTCTTTTCTGATTTCCCAGACACTCCTGCCCAAGCAACCCCTCCATAGATCAGCGTAGCTGTTGTACGACCACCCCCCCTATAACATTCATAAACCAACCTGCCTACATTACAAATTCAGGTGTATAAATCTGAGCTATTTTGTCTTCCTTCCCTTGCTAAACCTCAGTCCTTTAGCACTGTATCTAAATGTGCTCCAGCAACCGTTGGATTATTCAGGGCTAAGATTAAAACCCCTGTGTTAAAGGGTACCTTCTCACACATATCCTGCAAACCTAGAACTTCCATGATTAGTCCTAAGTCATTTTCCACAGTATCTGATTATCTTATTAGTGTAACCCAGACACCCACTTCACTGGCTAGCAGTTCCGTTATCAGAATTTTTGCACTAGTAAACATACCTATTTCTGATTTTGTCATGACAAGTACCCCAGTTAGGGCCCTTGCAGTTTTTGATAAAACTATTTTTCCTACTAAGGTTTCTGCTATTAAGAGTTTTCCCGGTTCCAACTTACCGCTTATTGACCCTCTAACTTCCCCAGTACCTGTCACTGAATCCCAGGTGTCAGCTTCAGACGCTAGTTCTCCTTCTACCAGTGTCCCTGTTACTGATTCTGAGCCTCCAGCTCCAGACACTAGCTCCCCTCCCTCCGCTGCCCCTGCACTGCCTGATTGTCAAGTTCCAGATATTAAAGATCCAGAGCTTACTCACACTCCTATTACAAGTACGATGCCTTTGGAGTTCGTTGCAGCACGTAATCCGCCTCATGCGGTTGTTCAAATCTCTGCAAGGCCCTGTATACCTTCCCCGGACTCTGGTGCCATATCCGAAGTAACCCTTGCTGCGCTCCAAATCCCCAGTGCGGGAAGGCAGTTTCTTTTCACGGACCATTCGGTGGCCCCTGAAGTACCTCAGTATGACTTTAACTATGGGGTTTCTCTCCCTGTTGTCTCTGGCTTGGACTCTGGGAAGTGGAGATCACAGACTATATTGTCTCTCTCTGAGCGTTCTACAATATTTGGTAGCTCCACTAATGATTGCTTCTCTGCCTCAGCGAACCCATGGTTATCCCTCACGGAACCTTCTGTTGTGCCTGCGTCCTCTGTGTTGGAAATACTCAGTTCACACCTCAAGATTTCGGTCCCTAAGCCTGGTTTACTGTTCACCTTGTCATCTACTATACCCATACCTGGCAATGCACCCACCCACCCTATACCCTCGCTGACCACTACCTGGAAAACTTCTGGAGGAGAAGACCCTCTCAAATTCCCACGTGCTGATGTCAGCAAAGACTTTGTCTGACCGGAGGGTCGCCCTGATAAAGTCTTTCAACTATTGGTGCCTCCTGTCTTGAACTTTGGTACCATTACTAGAGACTGGGCTCCCAGCGGGTGTCCTTCTGCTGTTTCTGCTCCAGAACCCCCTGGTTCTTCACAGCCTTGGATTTCCAAGCCATTTCGCGTGGCGAGCCACGTACCAATAATTTCTCTACTATCACTTTCCTATCCTAAGTTTGTACTCGCCAATGAACTGCTGGTTTACGGATGCCCTGCTCACCTAAAACAATTTAGGAATAACTCCATGTCTCCAAGACCAATGAGTGCCCACTAGTCTCTGGACCACAACTTTACTCTCCATCCTAGACAATTCCAGAACAATTCCAGGTACCCCAACTCTAGGAGTGGTTATGATCGCCCTGAGGTCGATCCTGAAGGGGGGGGTACTGTAAGGAATCGGGGGCCACGTCCCTTGTGGTGTGACCCCTCCTTACCCACTACCAGTACTGCAGCGGCTGCTGCCCCTGCCATGCTGTTATCTCCAGTCCTGAACCCGGCCTGTTTGACTATGAACTGTGCACTCCGGACCAGTCTGTGCGGTCTAAGGTCTGTGATCTCTTAACCCAGCCTCAGCCCCGCGGTCCGGTCCCGGTTTGTGGCGAGCACAATCGTGACACACATTTATATATGTCTCATCATGACAACGCTTAACACATATCTATATGATTGTGGATATTCACGCATAAGTAACGTATATGTTTAAACTGCAAGGATAAAACTACAGATACAGAACTGTGTCATTTTTCGAATGGCGTTGCTGGCATTACTACTGATATGATTTTCCGGTGCCTGTATACATAATAATGTGCGCGCACAACGTCTGTTGCGCGCGCACGTCACAAATGTGTGGACTAAGTCTTGGCGCATGCGCAAAACGATGTGTACGCTGTGCGTTCAATACATGTCCCTCCATGGTGCTGCTAGCAGTATGCATATCATGGCTGGAAGTTATGATATGGAAGCGAAACAAATTCACTTCTACACACGTACATATCTAAAGTTTGTAAACGGACGTGTGCCCATGTAAAAAAAGGACGATCAGCCAATGAGAGAACAAAAGACGTAGGACGTCATGTGAAGGCATCGTGAAATGCACGCAAACACCCCTCCCACTGATTTAACATTGGCCTCCTGCGCTGTGCACGCACCGCCCCACCAACGCGCGCGCATGACACACTGCACTGACCGTAACAATAAGCTACGGGCACAGCCAATACGGTTTCACGCGCGCACGTTGGTTGGGGGTGGGGCTTGCATCGGTAAACCTTTTTAAGGACGCCTTGGGACATTACCACGGTCCCACGTCATATGTGGGCGACACTTTGTTTTTATATGTTGAATGCTAAACAATGAGGTGTGTGTGTTACAGTTAGTGTAACATGTTGAAATGATACTTTAAAAGCGATAATAATCTAGGATTTAGGACTCCGTCACCAATGTGTACTAATGGTTCGTCGATGAACAGATTTGCTGCTTACATTAGCTAGATTAACCATACACAGCAACAATCTGTTGTTTGTATCTTGTTCGTTTTTCTCCTCTAGTCTGTTGTACTCCTCTTTCTCTCTCTGTTTCTCGCCGCTTTGACTATCTAGGGTAGGTATGCTCTTGGATAGACAGAGAGGAGAGAGAGAGAAAGAAAGAGAGATGAGGAGAAGAGAGAGAGAGGAGAGATGAGAGTAGAGAAGAGGAGATATATCATAATTAAGATATATATACAAATATCAACCAGATAGATTATGGATATATAATTAACTATATATTATGGTGTGTAGCGATATATATATGCAGATGATAGTATCTAGGTAGATAGAGATGTATACTATTA
>WSYH01004193.1:10060-26646 GCA_036426205.1 Ascaphus truei
TATATATATATATATATATAGATATAGATATAGATATAGAGATATGAGCATACAGTTGTATTTACATATATATATATATATATCTGTACATTGAAGGCCTTATGTGCTAACAGGCCTTGTTCTAATTCTCTTAACACTTCATTACAGTTTTTAACATTACTGGGTGAGTATGTTTGAGGGCCTATTTAAGTCAGCTGTGTAGAAGTTGTATTTACCAGCAAACAAGGGCTCTTTTGACCCATGAAGGCCTGGAATGTTCATTCTTGTTGTAATCATATTCTAAGTTAAATAGGTGAGTGAATTATGGCCTCAATCATACTGATCCCATAATTTTAGCAAGTGTCTAACATTTATATCTCATTAACACAAGGCCTGTTTGCTGACAACAGTGGCAGAGATAAATATATATATATATATATATATATATATAGAGATATAATATATTACGTTTATCGTATATATACTAATTAGATAATGATAATCTGTAATCCGTTAATTATATAGTACACACATAGTGTGTGTGTCTTGGTGGTGTGCAGTGTGTATGGTGTGTGTGTGTGTGTGGTGGTGTGTGTTGTGGGGATGTGTGTCGTGGGGTGTGTAGTTTGTGTGACTGTGTGGTTGTGTGTGTGTGTGTGTGTGTGGTTGGGTTGATGTTGGTAGTATGTGTGAGTTGTGTGTCGTGATTGTTAAATAGGTGGTAGTGAATTATGGGATCAATCATACTGATCCATAATTTTAGCAAGTGTCTAACATTTATACTCATCAATTACACAAGGCCTGTTATGTGACAACAGTGTCAGAGATAATATACTAATTATCTAATTAATATATATTATAACTTATATATATATATATATATATAATATATATATATATCTATAATAGTAAGAATATAATATATTATATTATATAATATATAGATATACTATAATCTGTATAGTTAATATATATATAAACACGTGTGTGTGTGTGTGTGTGTGTGTGTGTGTGTGTGTGTGTGTGTGTGTGTGTGTGTGGGTTGTGTAGTGTGTGTGTGTGTGTGTGGTTTGTGTGTGTGTGTGTGTGTGTGGTGGGGGGTGAAACCTGTGTGTGTGTGTGTGTGTGTGTGTGTGTGTGTGCGTGTATACATATATCCATAGAGATACAGAGAGACTACAGATATATTCATACACACTAACAGATCTGTTATTGTAACCCAAAATCATACATGATCACATGCCAACTTTATGAACTATGAAAGAAGATTAAGGTAAGTAATGTGTTACAGAGTTAAGACACCAGAAAACACAACATCAAAATGTATGCTGTTATGTGGGTAGTTAATTAAAGTTGTATGTCAATAATATTAGCATGAAATGACTATCTACATTACCAAACAAACCCACATACATCTAATCTTGAACAAGAGCTAAGTGAATGTCAGCTTCTATAAACATGGCCAGTGTGTAATGTTGTACCATTAATCAACTGATGATTAATACATATTCATATGTTATTAAATATGCCTTAATTCAGTCAGTGAGCATTTCTAAACATTCATGTGTACAAGGACATACTTGAATGTTAGCAAGCATCTATACATGATCATACATACACTATGCATGAAATAGTCTGCAGTGAACACCACCAGGACACCAACACATTTAGTGAATGTGATTATTTATTTTTGTTTATCCTTTTGAGAGCGAGTCACAGACCTGCTTGTTGGCTGTTGTGTTTGCCTTTTCCATTTGCCAAGTACTTTGGCCTTAACTGTACAACTTGTACTGGCTTGTGGCAGTTCTGTGGCACTGGGTGTGGGCTGTTGCACTTCAGGGGCACTGGGTGTGGGCTGGTGCACTTCAGGGGCACTGGGTGTGGGCTGTGGCACTTCAGTGGCACTGGGTGTGGGCTGTGGCACTTCAGGGGAACTGGGTGTGGGCTGTGGCACTTCAGGGGCACTGGGTGTGGGCTGTGGCACTTCAGGGGAACTGGGTGTGGGCTGTGGCACTTCAGGGGCACTGGGTGTGGCCTGTGGCAGTTGTGAACCAGTTGCTAAACATTGCACGACTGAGGCTGGAGCAGTTTCTTGTTTTGGTGTTTTAATCTTTTTCCAAAAGCTGGTTAGTAGTAATTGTTGCCCTAACTTTCTTTTTCGTGTCTCATTTGTAGGTGTCCGTTCCTGATTTTGAACAGATGTAAGCGGTTGGATGTTGACAGGGACCTGCACAGAACTTGCACCTACTGTACCGGTATCATCCAGAACTGGGGTATGAAGAACTGACGACTCTGGAGAAAAAATAGCAGCATGTAAAGATCCATCCTCAGATGGGGTAAAGTGGAATTGTTGTTCTCTTGCAGTAATTCGCAACTGATTTGCTTGGCTTATATTCACAACTATTGCTTGTAATGTCCTGTTTACATTTTGGATTTCTTTAGGAACTTGGATGATGACTCTTTTAATTTGTGACATTTGTGATATTGACCTTTCATGCATCCTTTCATTCAGTGATATCATCCTTTCAAGCACTGACATCATTTCTGAATGGTGACGATTTTCTTCACCCAAGATTCTTTCTTCAGAAGCTGCAATAGCTGAGTAGGTGTCACGAGCAGGAGGACTTGAATGCTGGGTTAATCCACGAGTGGGAACATCTTCATGGTCACTTGAGTGAATTTGTCCTTGAGTGCCAACATCTGCTTCTACAAATAAAGAAAGACATTATGAACTGCCATGGAACTTTCACTTGTTTTTCAATATAATGAGAGTTGTTCTCACAGTGTAACACATAACATGTTTCCATAATTTTTAATTTGTGTCAAATTAAAAGTTAATGCTTGAAGTAACAATGCTGTTTCGACTCAGTGTGAAAGAAGAATGAATGAAAGGTTGTTGTAACCTCACAACTCCTTGCTGATAGTTAACAACACACACAATACATGTTGTCAGGAAACACTACATCTTCTGTCACAATAACTGATGTAAAGTTAATTACATGTGAAAGGCATTTATTTTGCATGGCAAATTAACATCTAGAAATGTACACATTAGATGTGCTGCACCTCATACACTCACCTTCCATGCTTGATGATGAGCTGGATGAGCCAGGTGATGAGACATGTTCAGTGTCAGGTGACACATGAGCTTCAGGAGCAACTATATAGAAGAATAACATAATAATTTTATTGACATGTGTACATAATTAACATAAAGTTTGTGTAGTGGGAGTATTTATGGCTAAATATCAGCATCACATAAGGAAATGACAATATGTTTCTGGCAAGCTGTACATTATCCATCTTAACATCAATATACATGTGAACCTAATTGGCACATTTATTGTAAAAACCATACAACATACAATGTTCATGCAGGAATGCGTTGTAAAATTAAGTGTTCTGTTGGACATACACTGCATATGTTGTGTAGTAATCTAACAATAATAATGTACATCACTACTATGACAGCAAAGTTGACTCTGCTTATAATTCAGTACCTAATTGTGGAAATGTGAATGAATGTTTTTAGTGATCTGTGTGAACATTTAAGAGAAGCAGGTGTAGCGCTCAATGTGGCTGACACTCATCAACACATGCAGTGTGTAGCTCACAGATGCTACTGGTGTGATAATGTGGCGTATCTATAAGGTTAAAAGAAGATATGAGTGAACGAATGACTAACGTACGTTTTCATGTATAGTGGCCTGGTGGTTGAAAGTCTTCATAGAATTACCATTTTAAATGAATGTGATGAACTTCTGTTCACCTTGTCAGCTTCTAACAACTGTAATCCCTCCCCCAAGACGTGACAGCACCCTGACCTTTTATTTGTTTCTACCACCTGTAAGGCGTCCCACAAGACTTGACTGTAACATGACCCTATGATCTGGCTCGGTGCCCAACCCCACCTCCTGTGTTCTCCTCTATGCTGTGATTACATATTAATTGCAGCTGGTTTCACACACCGGTACATGAGCGAAATAAAAATCTGAAGTGAGCTACATATGAACACAATTAAATACCATATGGTACATGTTCCTATTTATGCTCTCAGTATACTACATGAAGCGACAAAAGAGCTTTAATTAAACATAACTAAATGTGTTTGTGCAAATTAAGAATGTTCGCCTTTGAATGCACTATCTTCCATGCAAGACTTTATGAGGCAGTAATGGCCTGTTTATAGGTGTAACATAGATTATCACTAATTTAGGTATATATATATATATATATATATATATATATATATATATATATATATATATAGCAACTGTAAATATTACTATATGCTCATTTGCATGTCTTTGAAAGGTCTGCAACCCAGTCTTTCCCCATTATCGCCCAGCATACAGCGCTTCCACTGCAGCAAGGGATTTTGGGAAATGACATGCAAATGAGCACTCAGTGCCACCTTTTGCCACCATATATATTAATTTTTACTTTTTGTAGGACAACTAGATATAAATATATATAGATAGATATATAGATATATATAGAGAGAGATATATACAGATATATATGTAGGTATGCTTATATTGGGAAGAAAGTATAAGTTGCAGCGGAAATATAGATAAGAACTGTAACCTATGACATGCCTAGTACAGTAACATTTGTCACCTGGTGGAAATGGAGCAGAATAATTCTGATATCTCTGTCCCCGGGCAAACCCTCCACGACGACAGGAAGAAATTTTTCCCGCATCTGCTCCTCCAATGGAGTTAAGATTAGAGCTTGTGCTGGCGGCCCACCTCCAGTGCCAGAAGCATGCATCCGTTGTGCTTGTATTTTTTTCTTTAAGTTTGCCCTGATATCATCGAATCTCTTCTGACAATTCGCCCGGTCCCTGACATGATTCCCACACGCAGACACAGCCAAGGTTATTTGATCCCACATTTCTTTTTTTGATGCTGAACTTGTTTGCCCTTGAAATACATACAAAATATATGATGTTAATTATTATTATAAAAACGATCAGTTTCCTAAACTGCTACCTGTTCCAAGAGATACCAAACATGCTGCTTTAGGTGTAATATGTGTACCACATGAGCATTTACGTGTAAACATAGAAATGTAAGGAAGCTTGCATGAATATTGTATGAACTTTGGCAACATTTTTAGACTGATTGTTATGGTCGTTCTAAAGCATGAAGGAATATGTGTGTAACAATTAAGTTTAATTGATAGCTATTATAGAATAATATTTTGATATTAAGACATCTCACATGACCTAGGATAACATGTCTTTGAAGAATAAATGCAAAGATAGACTTACCTAGTAAATGCCCATACAGAAAATCATAGTGCTCCAGAATCCCTGTGACAAGAACTGTGTTTTCCTCTTCATTGAACCGAGGATTACGTGGCCACTCCACACGTTTCTTCCGAATACGTGCAGGCCCAGAGCTTGGCTGCTGCTGACTGGACTCTCCTTCTTCCAATGGAAGAGACTCCAAAAGCGGCCCACCAGCAACCACCCCACCACTAGACACCCCAGCAGCACCAGCAACAGAGCCACCATCAGCACTCGCACTCACAGCAACAACACTTGCACTCCCAGCAACACCATTCGCACTCGCAGCAACAGCACTCCCATGAATCCTACGTTCACTCAGACGCGTACTCACACGACTACCAGTACCACTCACACCAGCATCACTCTTCCCACGCCTTGCGGCCATACCTCTAGCACTCACAAAGAACAGAAAAGAAATTTAAAGCCAATCGCACTGAACACTTACAAAGTGAAAACAAGACAAAGATGTAAACAAAACAACACAGGACAAACCTCTCACAATACACCACAACTGTCTCAGTCAATATGAAATATGTAAATCGCCCAGCTCTGTGTGTCTGTCTCTCTCTCTCTCCCAACAACACAGAGAATGAATAAATATACATGCTGCCTTTAAATGGGCCGGTCAATCCAAAACATGCTTGCTTCGGCAGATTCAGCAAGAAGTTTCATTGGGGAACCTAACACCACCTCGCCATGCACGCCGATACACCTGTGTGTGATCGGCAAATCATCGGCAGAGTGGGAGCAAATGTTTTCGGCTTGATTCGGAAGGGATTTGGCACTTATTGCATATGGAGAGGGAAAATCGGCGGAATCATGCCGATAAGGTACCCTTGGCGATTGCACTTTTTCGGCGCTTACTGCATAGAGCTCATAGTCTCTGTATGGAAGTACTTCTGGATTCTCTCAGTGTTTTCACAGGTTCTGACGTGGCTTGTACGACTACCCCCTCTGGCTCTCGATCTCGGCACTCCTTGGACAACGCTCACTCTGGTAACCCCTTGAACACGGCTTGGACTACGACCTATCTCCGCTCTCCACTCCCTGACCTTGGCAAGGCATTCTTCACTCTATCTCTACAACCGGTACCGGCAAGTATTGTCTACCTTACTACACCTGGCCTGGCAACACTTTATACCACACTCCGGACACGCTCCCTTTGCTGCGGGTGCGTGTATTACCACTTCCCCCTTCAGCTCAGGGGACAGGTCTGGTCTGCGGGCAGCACCGGCGTAACAATAGTGAGGCGTTGTGGTTATTAGAAGTTACCAACTTTTGTTTCCAGATAGGTAATCCAGATCCATAGAAAAGGGAGGGAAATCCATATACAAAAAAGGAAAAAGCAAAATAGTATAGTACTGCTTTTAATATTAAAAACACAAAGTATTCCACTTACATAAGTGCCTTTGTTTGCGAGCATTCAGACCACCCTGGGTCATATGGACAGACAGTAGTATTCACAGCAACAGCATCTGCTCCGCTGCCGTCACAGCATGCACTGGGCTGAATGAAATCGTCTTCCACTCTGGATGTCACCAACAAGGGCCACTCTGTAGTCAATGATTCACCCAATGCGCGTTTCCACTTAAAAATCTTCCTCAGGGGCTAATCTCAGAGATCAGTATTACACACTTTATTAAAACATCATGTTCTGGGTGTACCATAACTGTAATTTTTATATGTATATGCGTGTTTTATTTATTTATACATGCACACCAAAAATCAGGGTGCTGGGTGCCTCCGTTCGCGAGTTAGCCTGCTTCATTGAAATGGCTTTCTTGTGGGAACTCAAGTTCACCCAGTTCCCACATCAATTGACCTACTTCTCACGGCCATTGACTTTCTGCCTTTCAAGTTCCGCAGGCTAAGGTATGGATGCATTATATCGGTAAAACACTTCAAATCTAACCGCAATCCAATTATTCAATTGACTTGTTACGAGGTCGAATAGATAGAAATGGATACCCATACTTCAAACAGACCTCTAAACAGCAGCCACGCTTCTTCAATCAGCGCTGGCTTCGGCGCTCACAACGCCATCTTGTGCCTAAAAAGGATTATAGCACACATTGCATTTACTTTTATTACAGCAGGCAGGGAATAGCCTGCAAATTGGAGTTAAGTAGGCTGGGACAGGGCAAATACTTTTAACCCCTTCATTCTCAATGTGAGTTGGGGTTAATCAGCCAGGTATAATACCTTTATTTAGGCCTGATTAACCCTCTCCTTGCCACAAGGACATAGCACCATCAGGAAGTAGTCCAAAGTTTGAAGAGGACACTTAAATCGTAGATGCAAATAAAAGGTAAGTCACCCTAATAAAGATCATATGTAAGACCTCAGATCATGTTGTATTGCATCTTAATATATGTAACAATAATCAAGATCTACCAGGGTGTATGACCGGGTCATACAGGATGAGGGGACCTAAAGTGCATCAAAATCTACCAGGGTGAAAACAGACTGGCCAACGTGCATCAAGTGACCACTGAGCAGATAGGGAAAGGTACTTGATCCAAAAGTCTCCAGATGGAATTCTCCTGATGGATACCCCAATGTGTGGCTTTGAATAGGTGTAAGGTGAATAGTTTGTGAGAAAATAGATAAATAAGTGTAAAAGTGTATACAGGCATACCCCGGTTTAAGGACACTCACTTGAAGTACACTCGCGAGTAAGGACATATCGCCCAATAGGCAAATGGCAGCTCGCGGATGTGCCTGTCAGCACGTACTGAACAGCAATACCGGCTCCCTACCTGTACCGAAGCTGTGCACATGCGGGGAGACTATAGAGCCTGTTACAAATGCGTTATTTACATCAGTTATGCACGTATATGTCGATTGCAGTACAGTACATGCATCGATTAGTGAATAAAAGGTAGTGCTTCACTTTAAGTACATTTTCACTTTACATACATGCTCCGGTCCCATTGCGTACGTTAATGCGGGGTATGCCTGTATACCAAAATCATAATAATGATATATATCCTGACCATAAACTTGTGTATAGTGTAGGAGAGTACTACACTGTTGGGACTGCCCATAGAGGTCAAAACGGAACCACTAATCGGTTAAATATACTTGGATCCCACTAAACCCATGTAAGGAGACTATTTGGTGATAAAGAATAAGAGTGAAAGTGGATAGGTTTATTATGAATAAACTGTGAAATATAATTAAAAAGGTGAAAAAGTGTGCATACAAAATCCTAGTGATAATATATATATATCTATATCTCCTAACCATACACTAGTGTAAAGTATAGGAATGTACTACACTATTGGAACTGCCCATAGGGGTCAAAACAGAACCACTAATAAATTAAATTGAAACAATATACCTGGATCCCCCTAAACCCATATAAAGAAACTATTTGAATGTGAAGTGTTATGGGTGAAAACACAAAGATTGCAAATGATAATTGTAAAATACACTTTACAAAAAGGAAGAGTATAAAAGCCCCTCATTAAGACCATGGGGTGTGAGAGTATGGAGGGTATGATTCCATCGGAATTCACTTTGGAGAAGTTTGCAATCTCAATTGCCCTTTCGTGGTCCACAGGGTATGTGTTCGATCCCTATGAATTTAAGGACAGAAGTATCTCCTTTATGGAAACCATTTACATGTCTAGCGACCGGCGTGTCAGCATTGTTACGTATGGAGCCAAGATGTTAAAGGACTCTCACCTTAAGTTGCCTATGTGTTTCTCCTACATATTGTTTGCCACATTGGCAGCTGATAAGATATATGACACCAGTCGTAAAGCAATTGATGACATTTTTAATTTTGTACACTTTGATGTTTTCAGAATCGGAAAAGACCTTTGTCGTTAGCATTGATGTACGTGCTTTGCAATGTCCACATGAATAGAACCCGCAGGGTTTGGGACCTAGCCATGTTTTAGTTGATTTAGAAGTGTATAATATATTAATACCTTACCAATGGTGTTTAGTGACTTTGAGTGTAACTCTATAGTGCCTTAGTGACCCCCGGTGGTCACTTGTTTCTGTGTACACAAGTATTTGTTTCCCTATGCACCAAGTCTTTTTACCACTGTATTACTAGGCGATCGGTTTGACACCATGTTTCTGTGATATAGTGTGAGGGATACGTAGTATCCCTTTTCCTGACAGAACAACTCCCAGGGAGTTATTGTTCTATTGAACATTATCAGTGCTCATTCAGTGGTTATATTTCCACATACTATAGTCAGTGTTTTTTTTACCTCCTCTAGACCATCATATGCCCTCCTAGTGACGGGCTCTCTTACAATTCAATATGTCTGGTTTCCTTTTGTCTAAACCCAATTTTGAAGTCTGGAAGGATGAGGCTACACATCTCTTCTCAAACCTCACACCCCCCCAAGTCGAGCTACAGCTACTCCAGACGATATTAAGAAATACTTTTCTGATTTAGAATGAACATATAGGGCCTTATGCAGAGAGCATCGTTATTTCGAAATTCGCCATTTTTTGTACAATTTCGCGCAGAAACCGGCAGAAAATGGCGAGTTCCGAAAAACGCGCCATTTTGTTTTTTCAATTGCTGAAACTCGCCTCGCGGCTGGCGAGAACCTCCATCTCGCCATTTGTAAAACTCTCCGAATGCAGAGAGGTGCGAACGGCATAAAGCGGCTGTTCGCGCCAAAAAATGCCGCGATTCTCGCATTTTTGCCGCGCCAGGAAAAGATGGCAAGATGGCGCTCGCCGCCTATAGTAAAGGGGAAAAAAAGGCGCGAATTTGTTTTTACACGTTTCTGAAGCGCGCATCTCGCCAATTTAAACTCGCCACACGCATCCATGTTAAACATAGCAGAATTCGCACTTTTCTGCATATGGAGATTAAAACTCTCCAAAAAAGCTACTTTTGAGAAATTCGCCAATTTTAAAATTCTATGCTCTCTGCATAAGGCCCATTGGGGCCTATGCAGAGAGCAGCGAATTTTAAAATTGGCGAATTTATTAAAAAGTAGCTTTTTTGGAGAGTTTTAATCTCCATATGCAGAAAAGTGCGAATTCTGCTATGTTTAACATGGATGCGTGTGGCGAGTTTAAATTGGCGAGATGCGCGCTTCAGAAATGTGTTAAAACAAATTCGCGGCTTTTTTTTCCCCTTTGCAATGGCCGCGAGCGGCAGTTTTTTCTGGCGAGTTAAAACTGAGACAATCGCGCCATTTTATTGGCGCGAACAGCCGCTAGATGCCGTTCGCGCCTCTCTGCATACGGATATTTTTAAAACTGGCGAGATTGAGGTTCTCGCCAGCCGCGAGGCGAGTTTTATAACTAGAAAAGAAAAATTGGCGCGTTTTTCGGAACTCGCCATTTTCTGCTGCTTTCTGCGCGATTTTCTCCAAAAAATGGCGAATTTCGAAATAGCGCTGCTCTCTGCATAGGCCCCATACTTCTAGGATCAAAATTTGGTGGGAAGTGGCCAGTTTGGATAATTACAGTATATATGTGAAAACAGCAATGTTTAAAAAACAAATTGGAGACCCATCACTAAGCTGCAGTAATTCAATAATAACCACACGATTGTGGGGGGATACTTTGTATCAAAGGAGAGTATTCATATGATAAGTGTATCAGTGATAGTCCAAATACAAGAAGAAAATCGGAGACAGTGCTGTTAAAGCCAGTGTTATGTAATGGGGCTAGGTTTTTTATCTCTCACCCACTCGTAGACATAGATAGTAACCGCAGATCCGTCAGCTAAGGCTCCTTCCTGGAGACTGCAAGTAATGTCGATCCGGATGTTCTTAGCATGATTACTTCACATCAAACAAACTCCCCGTTGGTAATAAGGAATGGGGGCATGAGAAAACGTGGAGGGGGGAAGGGGGATCTAGCCGCACAGCTGATCCCCGGCCTGTCGGCGTACTTTAACTATGCATGGACCTGCACACCCTCTTGAAGAGATAGCTGGTTACCTTAGCCTCCATCCAAGCAACAAATCACTTGTACTCCGTCTGTTCGCGGATGAAGCACCACACTCTGATCTCTCAGCAGATTCTCCTGTCTCTCACAGCTTGTAGCATGGAAGTCCTTAGTGTAGCAGATGGGTATTTAAAATAAGGACATAGATCCTACGCGTTTCGTCAGAAGGGGTACTGACTTCATCAGGCTCACGGACTAGGCCCAGATTGCCCTTTAGGTCCCAGGACGAGCGCAGAAACCTTATCTACATGTTTTTTGTTCATGGGACTCTTTTTCCGGATACAGATTCGTTTGAGAAGGATTAGAGTCAAGTACTCCTCTAAGGACATATGCTGCAAAGATAAAACTGTCTATTTGTATTACCTTGCTGTTTTTTTGCATGTTTTGCATTATTTACCTGTGGGAGATAATACCCCCTGTTTTAAGGTTTTTCCTTAAACACTTTCATTTCCATACATTGGTCTTGTTTAGCATCTTAAGTGTGGATGTCTGTTGAATCACCAATTGAAATGGCCGAATCCGATACTAAGCTGTTTAAGTAAAAGAAATGATAAAAGTACCCTGTTGGGACAAATGTATTGTGATGAACTATCAATAGAAGAGACTGAGGTTGACTTACCCTCCAGGGTTCTGTCCCTGACCAGGCTCTTGGAACATGAAACAAGAGCCTGGTGGGATATGAATACACTGGAGGAATGTGTCAGAACTAAAAGAGTGCCACAAGGGAATTATTAAAAATTCTATGTATGGTATTAACAATCTGGACTTTATTGCTAATTGGGGGAAATTATTGGATACCTGTTCATTATATTTGATTAGGCTCCTAATAGCCGAAAGGAAAAGAGAATTGGGAGTATTGGGAGAGAAAATTGATAAAATTAAGGAAGAAATCTTGGTCTTACCTTCACTTGATACCTTACCAAAAATGGTTGAAGAATTAAATTTAAAAATGAGAAAATATGAGAATGGAATAATGATTGTGAAAAATAAAAAAATCCTAAGGGATAAAAGTGACTATGCACTTAACAAACAAAGAAATTTGGATACTAGAGACTTGGATAGTAATACAAAAAAGAAATATATCCAGTCTCCTAAACCAAGTTGGCCAAAAAAGGAAAGTACAAAGGAAAAAGAAAATCTATCTGGTGCCGATCCTAAAAAAACATCCTCTAAAACCCCTATTCATGCACAGGATTGTACCGGTTATGCTCACCACAAACCTGGACCGGGCCACAGGGCTGAGGTGGGGATGTGGAAACACCGACCTTAGACCACGAAGCCGGATCGGAGTTGCGAATTCCGTGGTCAAACATAGCCGGGTCAGGATTGGAGAAGGTTGGGTTAATCCATAGACAATCACATGAACATAGTGACTCATCGCTCACCTAATAGTAAAAGGTAACAAAACTTGGTGCATAGGGAAAATTGAACTATCTGATACTTGAACTAGTGTCCACCGGGGGTCACTATAAGCCCTATAAATTTGCACTCTAAAGTTGCAACATCCAGTTATAGACGACTTTAGTGGATGGATATTGTATAATTAATAGGACCAAAAAGGGGATCCAAAAGACCCCTTGCAACAGACTCAAAAACAGTATTAAAATCAAAAAAATAATAAAATTTTATTAAATCAATAATAGACAAAACAGAGAAATATAGGGAACATGTAGACAAGGGATATTAAAATCCCCAACTGGAGGGACGGCTGAATATAGGGTGAGCTGGTGTGTAAATACAACCTATGCTCATAAGGAAAGGTATCCTGTGTGTATATAAGGTATAGGGGGTAGATAAGGATGTACATGCAGATATGCTGTTGAACTTCACACCAAGGATAAATTGCCTTGATAGAAGTTATAACCACCAAAGATAGCGCATATTAAGGACATAGAGAAGTTTTCTCCACATGAGTATATATATCTTATTACATCATTGACCATACATATAGGTCACAAATGGATATATGTACAGATACTCGTGTATCTGATGACCAGGGGAGGTGGTATTCCTCAAAACGCAAATATAGCAAACTGGCCAGGTTACCTACAGATCACATTGATATGGCACTCTAGCGTTATTACCTTAGTATCCACGCTGGTATGGTCAGGGAGAGAAAACAAGTATATATCGATGTCCAGCGCTATACTACCTTATCTTCAGACCCCATGTAAACAGACCGTCTCTTCCTGGTGCACCTCATGCTTCTGACGTCACCATACCTCACCGTAGGTTTCACGTGCTTCAGGCACGCTTCTTCAATGGGAGGAGTCACATAACGTGATAGTGGATGCCACATTTTAAAGTCTGTTGCCGAGGAGGAGCCGCACTATTGACCAATGATAGGTAAGTATCTGGTCGTGCCTCTGAGTGGGCTTGAGCAAGCTGCGGCAGATAAATGCATATACAGGGAGTGTAAATGAGTCATAAAGACTCTTTATATATATATTTTGGCAGAAGAGGTGCTTGAAATGAAATGGGGAGAGGGGTGAAAGGTCAAATATATTGCACAGGGACTTTAAATGAATCGTATAGGTCTCTTAGACTAAATACACGTCTGTCTATCTAATACATGGGATGCATATCACATCTGTAAGAAATGGAAACAAAAAGAAAACAGCGCACAACGCCAAATAGTGAAGTAAGTAATAGAATGTATTACAATGTTAAAGGGGTAATAAATCTGCGTACATCAGATAGAAATAACATGTGCATTTAGTGCATAACACACTGGTTACCACTCTGTAGCTGTAAAACAGGACGGTCTGGCACTCAGCTGTGTCTGCAGGAGCCTCTATGATGGTTCTGGGGCATGGGATCCTTCATGCACTCCTCACACAGCAGGACGCTGCTCACAAGGGGATTCCTTTCAAGCAGCTTGGTAATACTGAGCAGCTGTTGGGGGGGGGGGGGGGGGTTTTTTTTTTTTGGATTATATTTTTTATTTTGTTTTTTTTTTGGGGTTATTTTATTCTTTTTTTTTTTTTTTCTTCTCGTCACTTCTTTTTTTGTAGGCGGGGCGGGCCCTCCCACCTTTTAGGGCCCGGGGCTCCTCAACCGGCGATATACTGCCTCCAGGGGAATTCCCCTACAGTCCCCCGTCTCTCCTGTGTAGATTTGCTGCTTTTCCCAGCTGCTATGATCTTAAGGCAGTCCAGAGCTGTTGGAATTGCTCTGCAAACACTTCCGCAGCTGCAGGGGCTTACACAGCGTGCCACGATGCCGCTCAGTCACGTGGTGTAGCGGAGTGACGTCACAGTTCTCGTGGCAATGGAGGAATCAATAGGGAGGAAGAAGGAGAGTCCCTTACAGTCTCTTACCGGCGCAGAAATGGCTCAGTTAGCACGGTGGCAGCCAATATAAGCTGATGGTGATACAGATCCAAAGGATGAATATAGGCAAAATTATGGCATTAATACATCCAACATGTTTCGTAGATCTAACTACTTCTTCAGGGAATAATTTGGCCAATAAAGTTGTTGTTTTAAAAGTAGAAATAAATCTTCCCTAATACTTTGACCTTAGCTCAGATGATTGGTCTAACTCTAATTGTTTGACCAATGAGACATCTCTGAGAGGTATTTAAGACCTCTGGGTAATGGCCAATTAATCCCTGAGAAGTAGTTGATCTACGAAACATGTTGGATGTATTAATGCCATAATTTTGCCTATATTCATCCTTGGATTGCATCACTATCAGCTTATATTGGCTGCCACCGTGCTAACTGAGCGATTCTTGCGCCGTAAGAGAAGGAGTAGGGACTCTCCTTCTTCCTCCCTATTGATTCCTCCATTGCCACGAGAACTGTGACGTCACTCCGCTACACCAAGTGACGGAGCGGCATCGTGGCACGCTGTGTAAGCCCCTGCAGCTGCGGAAGTGTTTGCAGAGCAATTCAACAGCTCTGGACTGCCCTAAGATCATAGCAGCTGGGAAAGCAGCAGCAATCTACACAGGAGAGACGGGGGACTGTAGGGGAATTCCCCTGGAGGCCAGTATATGCGGTTGAGGAGCGGTCCCACTAAGTGTCTGAATCTGCAGTATTACCAGGCTGCTTGAAAGGAATCCCCTTGTGAGCAGCGTCCTGCTGTGTGAGGAGTGCATGAAGGATCCCATGCCCCAGAACCATCATAGAGGCTCCTGCAGAGACAGCTGAGTGCCAGACCGTCCTGTTTTACAGCTACAGAGTGGTAACCAGTGTGATATGCACTAAATGCACATGTTATTTCTATCTGATGTACGCAGATTTATTACCCCTTTAACATTGTAATACATTCTATTACTTACTTCACTATTTGGCGTTGTGCGCTGTTTTCTTTTTGTTTCCATTTCTTAGAGTGTGTGGGGTGCTGAGCCACCCCTAATGTTTATAGCAGCAGACGCCCTTATCAACCACAGGGTTATGTTATAATTTAATTATTTAATCACTTATTCACTGTGGTATTGTGGTTTACTTTATTTATATATGGTTTAGTCACTGCACTGTATTCAATTATAAGGAGATAGATAGTAGCGCACAGTTTATTTCTGTTATATCACATCTGTACTTAGCATCACACAGTAATTTCAACTGAGTGGTATAATGTGGTATGGACTTCAAAATGTGTGGTGTAATCAATACAGAGTCCATAAATCACTCACTTTGTTAATCACAAAACTTTTTGACACTCACTTTGAAGGAGTTTCCGATCCCAGTCCCCTTTCCGTGGTCCCCATGGTATATGTTCAATACCCGTGACATTCAGGACTGAGGAATCTCCTTGGTGAAGGCCTATAATGTGTCGAGCTACCGGTGTATCTGCTTCATTACATATAGACCCTAAATGTTCCAAAACCCGGACTTTCAATTGTCTATGAGTTTCTCCCACATATTGTTTACCGCATTTACAGGAGATAAGATATATGACTCCAGTAGTTAAGCAATTGATAAAGCTTTTGATCTTATAATTCTTAATGTTTTTGGAGTCTGAGAAAGTCTTGGTTACTCGCATGGACGTGCAGGCTTTGCAATGTCCATACGTATAGAAGCCACATGGTTTTGAACCAAGCCATGTCTTAGTTGATTTTGCTTGATAATGGCTATGTACCAAGCAGTCCCCATGGTATATGTTCAATACCCGTGACATTCAGGACTGAGGAATCTCCTTGGTGAAGGCCTCTAACGTGTCGAGCTACCAGTGTATCTGCTTCATTACGTATAGACCCTAAATGTTCCAAAACCCGGACTTTCAATTGTCTAGGAGTTTCTCCCTGTAGGCGGACGAGCGCAGAGGTATGCAAGGGAGACTTGTTAAGGTGAAATTAAATAAGGCTTTTATTGCGCCTTTTCCTTTAACATAAGAAAAAACATCCAAACATATTCAAAAAAGGGGT